>JAWNNV010000703.1:0-90390 GCA_035044485.1 Scaptomyza reducta | reverse complement strand
AATATGTAGGCATGTGCATTATATATCAATGGCGCCACGATTAAGCAACCAGGGCATAATGATTTTCATATGTTTACGATAGCGAGCATTGGAATAGAGCAAAATTTTAAAATCATTGCCTTCTGTGGAATCACTAAGAAAGTTTTCAAAGCTGGCACTATCCGTGGGATCAGCTAAAACAGCGCTCATAACACCTGTGGCAGTCACATAACCTGTTTAATTGTAGAGAATATTATTAAAAACATGTATATTGAATATGGTTTTTTATTTGTCTTACCCCAGAAGCCATATTTAAAGAGCGTAATGTGCATTTCGCGCAGTGTAGGTACATGTTTTGGATAATTAAGTAACTTCAGATGTTCAACCAAACATTCATGATAGAACTTGATATAATAATCGAATTTGGTCAGCTTATCCTCGAGTCTTGTCGAAGACAATAGTAAATAGAACAAATCTTGTGCGACGGTGCCAAATTTTGGAAGTTGATAGTCCACAAGACAAATCTCTTTGATTTTGCCAGAGGAATCGTGTGAGAACATCATATTATTACACCAGAAGTCACCATGATTGAGGGCGTTAAATTCATTTGGGTCTATTTTGCACATCTTATAGAGTTGATCGGTAAGCTTTGGCTTCAGGTCTTTCTAAATAAGAGAAACCCAGAGAAAAACTTTAAGCTTATTTAGTTTTTATATGCATTTTACAACACTTACCACTCGGTCTATGTATTCCTCGTTGCCCTCGTACAACTTGCAGCATTTAATGAAGTTTTCTTGTAAATTGCCATTTATCTCATTCATCATTTGACGTGATTCCTCTCTGTAGAAACCAACCATTAACGGATCAGCATAGGGACCTTTAGTAGCCACACGCACCGCAGATGCGGCATGCCACATGGATAGCTTTCGCAGCGCAACTTCAGTGTGTGCCTGATCCAAACCTTCCAAGCGATTAATGTTTTTGAAGCCTCTAGGTGATATATCTTCTAGAAGTATATAATCTGACTTAGCTCCCTTTAGCTGATAAGCCGTGGCACTGAATTTAACTTCGACACCAGCATCACGATACATTTGTTCCATTTCGGGCACTATGGTTTTATACATATTGAATTCGGTCTCAAATATATTGTTTTCCTTCATCATATCTCGGTAAACGTCCGAATCATGTGGTAGTTTGAGCATATACGAAATAGACTTTTCTTTGCCATCTGACGAAGAGATTATTTATTTGTAGAATGCGATAAGAAAGTATGTGTTGATGACCCTCACCTTCCAGTTCGACATCTATATTCACTCGCAACATAATTGTCGCATAGTTTTCACCTGCTGCCGATCCTCCTGCGGCCTTGAAATTCTTAATCTTTGAGAAGCCCTGAACAGATTCTTTTAAGACATCCACAAACAGTTCAGCTTGCAACCAGTCGGGCACAATGCTGGCAGGTTGATCGGTTTTTGCATCTGCCGCCATTTTCAGTTATTAATTGTAATAAATCACACGTCGCACTCAAGTTATTCAGAATTGACGCAGTTGTTTTCCTCGTGGTGAACAGTACGTTTCTAACGTCTATCTAGCTTTGTACAGTGCATTTATTTATTCTATCACCCGCTCGTAAGCCCACAAATGTTCGAAACTTGCTATCTGGGAAATGAGCAGAGCGATATATAACTACAAAAAATTACCAAAGCTTTGCGGCCCTCTCTAAAAACATTTCTTGGTGTGTGTGTGTTTGTGAAATATGCTAAAGTTTGTTTTTTCAGAATATTCAGAAAGCTTCCCTATTGACTGTTTACGTTCTTGGAGTTCTGTTACTACTCTCAGAGCTTAAATACCAGTTTACCGTCCATTGACCCCGACAAGTAGTTTACTCTCATATATTTTTAACTTATTTAGTATTGTGTACTATAATCACGAGAGCCATACTCAACTTGCTTTTGGGGTAATTTTGTTGCGATATTGTGAAATTTTGGTGGGATTTTCCACAAGATTAATGATAATTCTATATATTTTCTAGTCCCCTAACTACAAAATTAATACCAAAGATTTTTGGTATATTTATAAATCAAATTTATAAGTATATTAGATTTTTTTTGTAGCCACAATTGGTCAAATTTTTTTTGATCAATCTCATCAGTTCCATTCTATTAAAGGAATGACAAGACTGAGACTAGTTACTCTGTGAATAAGTGCATAAAAACTTGAACTTACATTAAACAATGATTTCAACTATTTTTCAATATAAGATCATTTGTAGAGCTGATTAAGGAAGTATTTTAATCAATTTTATTGTCACCTAACTGGAGAGCGTTTTAAAAGATAGCGGTGTTTTCATAATTTCATAGTACATACTAGTCTGTATTGTAATGTACGTTTTTTTGGAGATAAGAGTGTACTTTATATTTTTACAATAACCCAGAAAAGTTAACCTGTATAATACAAAAACTTACACATGTACGAACCATATATACAAATTACACATTAAGGCAAAAAAAAAAATAATAAGACATTTTCCATTTATATATATATTTCAAAATCAATATCAAATGACAAAAGCTTTAAGCTCTTTAAAGCTTGATGCTTTTGCTGTAGTCGGAGCGGTTGTGGATTATTGAAATTATCGTTGATTGTAATCGAGCTTTAATTTGTACGTTATCTAGATTAACTTAATATTCTTCTCAACAATCACGTTTTTTTTTTCTAGGTGTCACTTTGCACTAAATGTTGGCTTCATTAGCTGAAGGGCCTAAGGGACATGCTAAATTTGAAAGAATTTATAGGTTTTTGCTTTGAAGTTAGCTACAAAAAATTATAATAATATTTAACAATTGTTCTTAAAAACCCAGAGTGTAAAAATCTCTGTTGTAAATTCAAATAATAGTAAAAGACTTCTTATGATGTTTTCGAGCAAATGTTCTCCTGGTCAAAGTTTTCCTGGTAAGAAACAAAATAAAATTATTTAACACTGTAGACATCCACGGGTAAAAGGCCAGGGTAAGATGGTTTTGATATGATTCCTGTACCGGTCATTGGTATACATTTGTATTTTATAATTTATTATTATAATTTTGATCTGGAATATGTAGGCATGTGCATTATATATCAATGGCGCCACGATTAAGCAACCAGGGCATAATGATTTTCATATGTTTGCGATAGCGATCATTGGAATAGAGCAAAGTTTTAAAATCATTGGCTTCTTTGGAATCACTAACAAAATTTTCAAAGCTGGCACTATCTGTGGGATCAGCTAAAACAGCGCTCATATCACCTGTGACAGTCAGATAACCTGTTTAATTGTAGAGAATATTATTAAAAACATGTATATTGAATATGGTTTTTTATTTGTCTTACCCCAGAAGCCATATTTAAAGAGCGTAATGTGCATTTCGCGCAGTGTAGGTACATGTTTTGGATAATTAAGTAACTTCAGATGTTCAACCAAACATTCATGATAGAACTTGATATAATAATCGAATTTGGTCAGCTTATCCTCGAGTCTTGTCGAAGACAATAGTAAATAGAACAAATCTTGTGCGACGGTGCCAAATTTTGGAAGTTGATAGTCCACAAGACAAATCTCTTTGATTTTGCCAGAGGAATCGTGTGAGAACATCATATTATTACACCAGAAGTCACCATGATTGAGGGCGTTAAATTCATTTGGGTCTATTTTGCACATCTTATAGAGTTGATCGGTAAGCTTTGGCTTCAGGTCTTTCTAAATAAGAGAAACCCAGAGAAAAACTTTAAGCTTATTTAGTTTTTATATGCATTTTACAACACTTACCACTCGGTCTATGTATTCCTCGTTGCCCTCGTACAACTTGCAGCATTTAATGAAGTTTTCTTGTAAATTGCCATTTATCTCATTCATCATTTGACGTGATTCCTCTCTGTAGAAACCAACCATTAACGGATCAGCATAGGGACCTTTAGTAGCCACACGCACCGCAGATGCGGCATGCCACATGGATAGCTTTCGCAGCGCAACTTCAGTGTGTGCCTGATCCAAACCTTCCAAGCGATTAATGTTTTTGAAGCCTCTAGGTGATATATCTTCTAGAAGTATATAATCTGACTTAGCTCCCTTTAGCTGATAAGCCGTGGCACTGAATTTAACTTCGACACCAGCATCACGATACATTTGTTCCATTTCGGGCACTATGGTTTTATACATATTGAATTCGGTCTCAAATATATTGTTTTCCTTCATCATATCTCGGTAAACGTCCGAATCATGTGGTAGTTTGAGCATATACGAAATAGACTTTTCTTTGCCATCTGACGAAGAGATTATTTATTTGTAGAATGCGATAAGAAAGTATGTGTTGATGACCCTCACCTTCCAGTTCGACATCTATATTCACTCGCAACATAATTGTCGCATAGTTTTCACCTGCTGCCGATCCTCCTGCGGCCTTGAAATTCTTAATCTTTGAGAAGCCCTGAACAGATTCTTTTAAGACATCCACAAACAGTTCAGCTTGCAACCAGTCGGGCACAATGCTGGCAGGTTGATCGGTTTTTGCATCTGCCGCCATTTTCAGTTATTAATTGTAATAAATCACACGTCGCACTCAAGTTATTCAGAATTGACGCAGTTGTTTTCCTCGTGGTGAACAGTACGTTTCTAACGTCTATCTAGCTTTGTACAGTGCATTTATTTATTCTATCACCCGCTCGTAAGCCCACAAATGTTCGAAACTTGCTATCTGGGAAATGAGCAGAGCGATATATAACTACAAAAAATTACCAAAGCTTTGCGGCCCTCTCTAAAAACATTTCTTGGTGTGTGTGTGTTTGTGAAATATGCTAAAGTTTGTTTTTTCAGAATATTCAGAAAGCTTCCCTATTGACTGTTTACGTTCTTGGAGTTCTGTTACTACTCTCAGAGCTTAAATACCAGTTTACCGTCCATTGACCCCGACAAGTAGTTTACTCTCATATATTTTTAACTTATTTAGTATTGTGTACTATAATCACGAGAGCCATACTCAACTTGCTTTTGGGGTAATTTTGTTGCGATATTGTGAAATTTTGGTGGGATTTTCCACAAGATTAATGATAATTCTATATATTTTCTAGTCCCCTAACTACAAAATTAATACCAAAGATTTTTGGTATATTTATAAATCAAATTTATAAGTATATTAGATTTTTTTTGTAGCCACAATTGGTCAAATTTTTTTTGATCAATCTCATCAGTTCCATTCTATTAAAGGAATGACAAGACTGAGACTAGTTACTCTGTGAATAAGTGCATAAAAACTTGAACTTACATTAAACAATGATTTCAACTATTTTTCAATATAAGATCATTTGTAGAGCTGATTAAGGAAGTATTTTAATCAATTTTATTGTCACCTAACTGGAGAGCGTTTTAAAAGATAGCGGTGTTTTCATAATTTCATAGTACATACTAGTCTGTATTGTAATGTACGTTTTTTTGGAGATAAGAGTGTACTTTATATTTTTACAATAACCCAGAAAAGTTAACCTGTATAATACAAAAACTTACACATGTACGAACCATATATACAAATTACACATTAAGGCAAAAAAAAAAATAATAAGACATTTTCCATTTATATATATATTTCAAAATCAATATCAAATGACAAAAGCTTTAAGCTCTTTAAAGCTTGATGCTTTTGCTGTAGTCGGAGCGGTTGTGGATTATTGAAATTATCGTTGATTGTAATCGAGCTTTAATTTGTACGTTATCTAGATTAACTTAATATTCTTCTCAACAATCACGTTTTTTTTTTCTAGGTGTCACTTTGCACTAAATGTTGGCTTCATTAGCTGAAGGGCCTAAGGGACATGCTAAATTTGAAAGAATTTATAGGTTTTTGCTTTGAAGTTAGCTACAAAAAATTATAATAATATTTAACAATTGTTCTTAAAAACCCAGAGTGTAAAAATCTCTGTTGTAAATTCAAATAATAGTAAAAGACTTCTTATGATGTTTTCGAGCAAATGTTCTCCTGGTCAAAGTTTTCCTGGTAAGAAACAAAATAAAATTATTTAACACTGTAGACATCCACGGGTAAAAGGCCAGGGTAAGATGGTTTTGATATGATTCCTGTACCGGTCATTGGTATACATTTGTATTTTATAATTTATTATTATAATTTTGATCTGGAATATGTAGGCATGTGCATTATATATCAATGGCGCCACGATTAAGCAACCAGGGCATAATGATTTTCATATGTTTGCGATAGCGATCATTGGAATAGAGCAAAGTTTTAAAATCATTGGCTTCTTTGGAATCACTAACAAAATTTTCAAAGCTGGCACTATCTGTGGGATCAGCTAAAACAGCGCTCATATCACCTGTGACAGTCAGATAACCTGTTTAATTGTAGAGAATATTATTAAAAACATGTATATTGAATATGGTTTTTTATTTGTCTTACCCCAGAAGCCATATTTAAAGAGCGTAATGTGCATTTCGCGCAGTGTAGGTACATGTTTTGGATAATTAAGTAACTTCAGATGTTCAACCAAACATTCATGATAGAACTTGATATAATAATCGAATTTGGTCAGCTTATCCTCGAGTCTTGTCGAAGACAATAGTAAATAGAACAAATCTTGTGCGACGGTGCCAAATTTTGGTAGTTGATAGTCCACAAGACAAATCTCTTTGATTTTGCCAGAGGAATCGTGTGAGAACATCATATTATTACACCAGAAGTCACCATGATTGAGGGCGTTAAATTCATTTGGGTCTATTTTGCACATCTTATAGAGTTGATCGGTAAGCTTTGGCTTCAGGTCTTTCTAAATAAGAGAAACCCAGAGAAAAACTTCAAGCTTATTTAGTTTTTATATGCATTTTACAACACTTACCACTCGGTCTATGTATTCCTCGTTGCCCTCGTACAACTTGCAGCATTTAATGAAGATTTCGTGCAAATTGCCATTTATCTCATTCATCATTTGACGTGATTCCTCTCTGTAGAAACCAACCATTACCGTATCAGGATAGGGACCTTTAGTAGCCACACGCACCGCAGATGCGGCATGCCACATGGATAGCTTTCGCAGCGCAACTTCAGTGTGTGCCTGATCCAAACCCTCCAAGCGATTAATGTTTTTGAAGCCTCTAGGTGATATATCTTCTAGAAGTATATAATCTGACTTAGCTCCCTTTAGCTGATAAGCCTTGGCACTGAATTTAACTTCGACACCAGCATCACGATACATTTGTTCCATTTCGGGCACTATGGTTTTATACATATTGAATTCGGTCTCAAAGATATTGTTTACCTTCATCATTTCTCGATAATCGTCTGAATCATGAGGTAGTTTGAGCATATACGAAATAGACTTTTCTTTGCCATCTGAAGAAGAGATTATTTATTTGTAGAATGCGATAAGAAAGTATGTGTTGATGACCCTCACCTTCCAGTTCGACATCTATATTCACTCGCAACATAATTGTCGCATAGTTTTCACCTGCTGCCGATCCTCCTGCGGCCTTGAAATTCTTAATCTTTGAGAAGCCCTGAACAGATTCTTTCAAGACATCCACAAACAGTTCAGCTTGCAACCAGTCGGGCACAATGCTGGCAGGTTGATCGGTTTTTGCATCTGCCGCCATTTTCAGTTATTAATTGTAATAAATCACACGTCGCACTCAAGTTATTCAGAATTGACGCAGTTGTTTTCCTCGTGGTGAACAGCGTGTTTCTAACGTCTATCTAACTTTTTTCGGTCATTTATTTATTCTATCACTCGCTCGTAAGCTCACAAATGTTCGAAACTTGCTATCTGGGAAATGAGCAGAGCGACATATAACTACAAAAAATTACCAAAGCTTTGCGGCCCTCTCTAAAAATATTTGTTGGTGCGTGTGTGTGTGTGTGATTGTGAAATATGCCAAAGTTTGTTTTTTCAGAATATTCAGAAAGCTTCCCTATTGACTGTTTATGTTCTTGGAGTTCTGTTACTACTCTCAGAGCTTAAATGCAAGTTTAGCGTCCATCAACCATACAACAAGTTTAATCTCATATATTTTTAAATTATTTAGTATTGCGTATATTGTGAAATACGTATGCTTATGACAACCACTGATAAAATGTACTATACTCACGAGAGCCATACTCAAACTGCTTTGGGGTAATTTCTTTGCGAAATTGTTAAATTTTTGTATTTTGGCATTTTCCACAGGATAACTTTATCCCCTAACCAAAAGTCAAGAAATCCCGACTAGACTATACCCTGAACCCTATACTTTACGCGTACCGCCACTGCTTGAAAGTATGTGTATGCTCCAACATACTTTCTTAACTCCAAATATCCTTTCGCCGGTGTTTCTCAACCGATTTCAATAACAGATTGTCAATATTTCGGCTAATGTTTCACACGCTGTTTCCAAGTTATCAAATATCAAGATTTTGTTGTTATCGATCACATGTGCATATCGAAAACGGGGAGAATTATCGAAAATTTGAGCAAGCTTGTAGTACCTAGGTATTAGGCAAGCTTATGTTCCAAATCTGTGTTGTCTAGCTCTCAATGTCTCTGAGATCGTCGTGCTCATACATACGGACGGGCGGACGGACAGGCAGACGACTCGGCTGTTGAAGACAAATAATACCAAAAAATTTTTGGTGTATTCAGAAATCCAATTTATAATTTTTTATATTTTCGATATACGCATGTGATTGAAATGCATCTCCTTCTGGTCTATTGGATAATAGATGGTCAAAACTGGCTGTTTCGGTTGGTTCCAGAGCACACCCAGCCATAACACCAAAAAGCGGTCAATTACCCTGTTAATTGTGATTAATATTTAATTACAATTTTCTTTGCGTCCAGTAAACAAATACTTTCTTAATAAGTTCTGTGTGTATGTCAACAAGACATTGTGATCACAGACGCGATATCGAGAATACTTTCCATAATATGGCCCTCCAACTTTTTGATGTCATCGTAGTACACCTCATGTCCCTCAATAGTTTTTAATGCCTTGAGCACATAGTGTATCATTGCTTCTGTAATTTTTCTTATAAGAAACTTACCATCGCCGTAGAACAATCTCTCCGACATCTGTTTGGGATAGGGACCAATTGTTGACACCCTAACTGCCTGGTGAGCAGAGTTAAAGTATGTTCCTCATTAAGACCTTCATGGCGATTGACAGATTGGAATCTCCTAGGCCTTGGAGCACATGTTCATGAGGAATATCCAGTTTATAGCATTTTGCGCCAAATCATTATCTATGCCAAAATCATCTCATGTCACGTTATTTATCAAATATGCAGAACTTATTTTTTCCAAAAGTTTCCTGATATACCTCTGAGGCGTGTGGTATTTTTAGCATGAACGTTATAAATTTAGTTGTGTTATCTGTTTAGATTGCATGTCATATAAAAATATACAAAAAAACTTTTTCATGTTCTCGTTTCTTACCATTCAGCTCCAAATCTAATTCAATTCGTTTCATAACTGTTACATAATTATCTCCTGGTTTTGTGCCAGGTACCGCCTTAAGCTCTTTTATTGCCTTGAAATCTTTAACACTTTCTCAAAAAGTTCACCCTTCAACCACTCTGGTAGTTTAACATACGTATTATTTGTTGCTGATTTTTCGTCGACATTATCACTTAATTTTTTTTTAAAACAGTTCTATTAGGTTTTATGTAGTTAGCATTTATTTTACTAGTTACTAAAGTATTTAGCAAATCAAACTTTATAAAAATTAGATAGAAGTTGCGTAATAGAATTGATTTGGTTATTTATATTACAATTACATTGGAATTTAGTTTTAGTTTAAGTTCTAATGCGGCTTTGAAGAGCACCGCGATTATGTAGCCAAGGCATTACAACCTTAATGTGATCCTTGTAGACCTTACTAAAATATAAGAGATTTCTTAATTCATGACCCTCGGGAGTATCGGCATATAAATTTTCAAAGCAGGCCACTTCAGTGTGCTCCAACAAACAGCCAGCCATTACACCAATGGCTGCCAAAAATCCTGAAATGACGAGAATTTTTTATAACCGGATGTACGGAATATCCATATTTGAAAACTTACCCCAAATGCCAGTTTTCAGCAGTGATGTATGTATGTCAATAAGACTGGGTAGTTTCTTAGTATAGTTTAACAGTTTCAAATGTTTAATCAGCTGATCATAATACTGCTTTATAAAGCTATCAAATTTATTTACTTTGAGTTCCAGTTGTGGCGAAGATATTAGCAAATAAAGTAAGTCAAATGCAACGTTGCCATATTTACACATCTGAAAATCAACGAAACAGGAACCCAATAACTTGCCAGTGTGTTGGTCATAACGGAACATTAAATTGGGTAGCCAGAAATCACCATGATTAAGGACATTGAATTCGTTTGGATCCACAACGGCAACATCCATAACATTATCTGTAATGTGACCTTTTATATTGATCAAATCCTCATAATATGCCTCGTGTCCCTCCAGTGAAGCAAAGGACTTAAGAATGTATTTCAACCTATCATCGGTCATTTTGCAAATGAAGTCTCTGCCATCCTCATTGAAAATGCCCTCTGATATGTGTTTGGGATAAGGACCCAGTGTAGCTACCCTTACAGCAGAAGCTGCATGCCATTGAGCCAGTTTTTTGAGTGCGGATAGAGTATGTTCCTCGTCGAGGCCTGCCTGCCGATTGACGGGTTGAAATCCTTTGGGCCTTAGATCCTCTAGCAAAACATGTTCGTAGGGAATATCAAGATTATGACACTTAGCACCAAACTCTACCTCAAGGCCAACATCATGATAAAGTTGCCTAAACTCCTCTACATATATCGTAAACATCTCTCTTTCCATATCAAAGATGCTAAACGTATTATTCCCAAAGGTTTCTTGATATGCCTCCGAGTCGTTTGGTATTTTTAGCATGTACGATATGAATTTAGTTGAATTATCTGTTTAGATTATTAAATTATAGCACACTCAATTTATCCATCATGTTCATTTTTCACACTCACCTTTCAGTTGTACATCTATTTCAATTCGGAGCATAACTGTGGCATAATTATCTCCTGGTTTTGTGCCGGGTACCGCTTTAAACTCTTTTATTGCCTCGAAATCTTTAAATGTATCTTTTAGCACGTTATCAAAGAGTTCAGGCTTTAACCACGCGGGTAGCCTAATATTCGCTTCACTTGCTGTTTCTTTACTTTTAGGCGTCATAATTTTTAAAGGCTCTTTAGATTTTAGGTGCAGTCAGAGCAAATTTTGTCAAACTACTGTCTATCACTAAGCAAGTAACCGTCTTATATACACATATTTTGGAAAGATATTAAATCTCTCACAGATAGCGATAATGTGTGGTTATTATCATTAATTTATAATCGTGCGATTCATCTTGTTACAATAGGCGTATCTTAGATCTTTAGAGAAGTGGAATTTGAAAAAATAATTTGAGAAAAAAAAACAAATATTTTTATGGTCGAAGACTAAACTAAACTAAAGATTTTTTACATTAAGCTGACCTGAAGTCCTTGTATACATAAATGTTTAAATACCTAATGCTCTTTAATAAAATCTCAAAGCAATCAAATCAATCAGCTGTTATGACTCAAACAGCTTGAGTTAAAAACAAAAAATACTTGACCCATTAAGATGCTTATGAATGGACTTAAAGCATTTAAAAGATCATTAATGTTAGTCCATTCTGTTTTTTGATTGAAATGCTATACGAGTGATTCTCGTTTATATATATATTTTTTTTATATTAATACCATAATCCTCTTACCGGAACATTATATTGTTGCACCACAAATCACCACGTAAACATTATCCTAAGTTTTATTGCTACACTAAAAAAAAACTTACTAGTTTTTCTATGAATGAGGACATCAGGTTTGTGCAGATCGGTAATTTCGATTTTAGCCAGATCCAAATAGGCTCCTTTAGTGGCGACATGCATTGCGGAAGCGGCATGCCACTGTGCCAAGCTTTGAAGAGCTGCTTAACATTAATTTTTATTGTCTTATCGATGCTAGCTGTTTAGTTTTTTTTTTGCCCCCCCCAACATTTCAATCTAAAGCGAAGTAAACTTCACATTATTTAAGCTTTTTCAAACACTCTTTACTCTTATCAACATCTCTCTTCCTCTCTTTCTTTTCGTCTCTCTTTTACTTGGTTTTAAGTTCTCTTTGAGCTCGCTCTTTGTACACAAACTAGCTTGTCGACTCTTTTGACAAAAACGTTTTAAGAATAAACAAAACTTTGTGGTATACAAAATGACAAATAATTTAAGCAGTTTTATCATCGATCAGGTTGCAGCCATTTAATTGTATTTTACAACACCTTTAAATGGTGTTGTTTTTTTTTCGGATATATTTATTTTAACATCAAACAACTACTATACATATAAATATATACAAGCTTTTTTAGTTGATATAACCTCTTTCAATAAGCCAAGGTAAAATGAGCTTAATTTGCTTAACATAGCTGGGATTCAATAGCATTTTACGCTTGAAGTTATGAGCTATCTCCGAGTCGCCCATGAA
This sequence comes from Scaptomyza reducta, assembly GCA_035044485.1. Lineage (NCBI taxonomy): Eukaryota > Metazoa > Arthropoda > Insecta > Diptera > Drosophilidae > Scaptomyza > Scaptomyza reducta. The sequence goes on along the minus strand of JAWNNV010000703.1, from coordinate 77,881 downwards.
GTTCGCAATGTTGGAATCCGGGCTGGGGGGATACAGTGTTACGGGCAGCATTCGTTGGGCGCATACAAATGCTACACAAGTTTAAAAGTTAAATAATTGAACACATTATTATTTCATTATTCTATTAGCGTAATATCAACATGCTTAACTCACCCCATAGACCATATTTCCGTAGATTCGTTTGCAATTCTGTCAGTGTGGGCAGTTTGGAGGTATATTTTAAGAGTTTCAGATGCGTCACAAGTTCTTGATGATAATACTCTATGAAATCATCGAATTTCTCCAGTTTAATGTGAATGTTTGGTGTTGTCATCAACAGACAAAATAAATCATGAGCTGAAGTTCCATATTTCGGCAATTGAAAGTCCACAAAACATATGTCTTTTATCTCGCCAGCTTCCAGTTTCAATAGGAAGTTGTTACACCAAAAATCGCCGTGATTAAGTACGCAAAACTCTGATGTATCAATGCGACCAAAATCCATATACAAATCTGTCATGCGATCTGTGTAGTTTGTCTAAATCAAAAAGTTTAAATATTTCACTCATAAAGTTAAAGTTATAACTTAGTTTAAATTACTATCAACTGCTGGTGACCTGGATCTAGATCGTACTGCCGCAGGCATTCTAAAAATGGAACATTAAATGTAATATTCGCTTTTTCTATCCAATTGTAGCTTTCGGGACTCATATAACTTTTCTGATACTTTTCTTCATAGTCTCCCAGCTCTTTGACCCTTTGAGCGGACGCCGCATGCCATTGAGCCAATTTTTTGAGCACTGCTTTAATTTCGGTTTGACCCATGCCCAACATACGCTCCAGGTTTATATAGCCCTTTGGGCGCAGATCCTCCATTAATATGTAGTCGCAATTAGGCGGATTTTCAATAAACCTTAGATGCTGTGGCTTGAATTGAACTGAGAGATTTGTATGTCTGGCATAGAGCTTTTCCAATTCAGGTATCAGACGATCATACATGTCAGACTCCGTCACGAAAAATTCATGAAAATCGTGTTCATCGCCACGATCATTCTCCAATGGTATTTTCAATATGTAACTTATCTCTATGATGCTCTTATCTGTTGATAAATATATAAACATGTAATGTAAACATGAGTTGGCTCTCTCTTTGTATGTATCAAGGAATGTGTCATTAACGCACCTTTTAGTTGCATTTCAATGCCGATGCGCAGCACAATTGTCAAATAGTTTTCACCCCCGCTGATCGCAGCATTGCACTCGAACTTTTCAATGCTTTCAAAGTCGTTATAATTATGCTTTAGTAAATCACTAAACAGATGTTGATTAACCCAATCCGGTGCGTTTACACTCGACATTTCTAAATGTTATACTGTTCTCAGCTGCAAACGCGTATTACGTTTTCAAAGTCTTGGGTGTAACTGAGCGAAAGCTCAGTTATTGAGCGTTTAAGCAAACAAACAAAAAATACATCATATCGTAAAAGCTTTCGAGCTCTTTTATTTTTCGTGAGATGGTCGTTATGAATTTAAAAATATATGTCACGAGTTAAAAGAACTTTTTACCGATTTAAAAATGTTGATCCCACTGTTTTTTTTTTTTTATATGTGAAAGGTTTACCTATAATGTTAGTAAAGGTGGTGCCATATGTGTTTCCAAATAAATTGTTCATATTATAAGTTTTTGAGGTTTATTTATAAAAAAAAAAACAAATCCACAAATATCATAATATTGTTTATGATTTTGACATTAGTATTTAAATGTGTTTTTTTTTGAGTTATGAATATTTTTTGAGATCTGATTGTTAGTTTTTTTGTATGTATTAAATTCTTTTATGACGACCTCAAATTCATATACATAAGATCTTAATCAATTTGGAAATCTGTGTATATCTTGCAAATATATAGACAAATTAGATATCGTAATATTGTTTATGATATTGACATTAGTATTTAAAGGTTTTTTTGGGTTATGATCATTTTGTGAGATCTGATTGTTAGTTTTTTTGTATGTGTTAAATTTTTTTATGACGATCTCAAATTCACATAAATAAGATCGTAATCGATTTGGAAATCTGTGTATTGTGTATTATAGCTTGGGTTGCTGCAGAGTCTTTATCTTGGGCTTGCGATGCTTGGCCGTTATCAGGTAAAGCTTTTCAAACATATTGTTTGCCTGGTCTGCATTCATTGCAAACACTTGGATCGCACCGTTTTCAGAGACCTTGGCAGCAACACCTGGTATACTCTTATCCACAAAGTAAACAAACTTAAGACGGTCCTCAGTTGTATCGTTGGCTAACGGATAAGTTTTGTGCTTTCTGAACTCCTCAATGCAAATATCAAATGGAAATTCTGTGCCATGTATCATCTGGGAATGTGAAGCATTAGCCTCAGCTGCGGACGGTTTATCGCCAAGGATCTTGCGCACTAGTTGCTTTTGGGTTTCGAGGAGAATAGCCTTGCTGCGAGCATTGATGATTAGAATGCTGCCATCGTGCCAGATCCAAGCAAACTGTGCATCATCAAAGCGCAAATGCAGCACTTGAATATCTGCAGTGTAGACCGCATTGCCTAGCTTGGCGGCCAGTTGCAGCATGTCCAGGCGACAATCCACATGCAATGTTGTATACGCTCTCACATAAGCCATGTCAATTTGTAGATTGGCACGTTCCGCATTCCGCTGAGTTGGTGGTCGCAGAATGCGCAGCTGCTGTAGTCGCGGATCCTGAATGGAGGGTAGTGCAGGCATAAGCAGTTTGCGTTTCAACTCCTCCAAGTTTACATTGCTAACAGACTCATCAGTTCGAGAGTTGCGAATTCGCTTAGCTTCCGGATCACGAAACTCGGTCATATTCTGATCGACGACCTCCTCGAAGTTATCCAAACGCTGCATATAGCTATTTTGCCATTGGTTTTGATTAGCTCCTGGTTTGTGCGCTTCGTCAGTTGTAGATCCAACTGTTTGCAAATTTGGTAATGTCATTTTATTAATTTGACTAATCTGTGTCTCAACATCAACCGGCTCTGTTTCCGATGTGGCCAAAGCATTATTATGTATATCAAATTGAATTTGCAAATTTTGGGATATATCTTCGCTACATTTAAGTAACCATTGTTGTATTGCTTTCTCTTGTTCACTCTCTTCGCTTTCCACATTCGTATCCTCCGTGTTTGTATGTTCAACATTTTGCTCCGCCTCGTAAATGGTTATTGAATCAATGGCCTGCTGCAATACTTCATAATTAAGAACAATTTCATCTGATTCATTCATATCATCATCTGTAATTTGTTCATTTTCCTCTGTTTCTTCCGACAAAGTTAGTTCCATGTCTGGCTCCGACTCGTTAGATGATATAGCGGTTTCCTCCTCCCCTTCATCCGCATCTATATATTCCTGCTCAGCTTTTCCCAATGCTTCTTCCATTTCTTCGTCGTATGTTTCTAAGTATATTTCTTCGAGTCCTAGTTCGTATTCTGCATCATATATTATATCGTCTTCTTCTTCATACTCCTCATTTACTTGCATTGTTTCCACATCATACTCAAATTTGTATTTAAGCTTTTCATATATAACTTCTTGTCCCTCCTCTGTTTTGGCTAAATCTAGCTGATTTTCATATTCATTTATATCGCTTAATGTTGGCATTTGGTATCTCTTCGAGACCAAAAAATTGGCTACAGCGTCTCCTTCTATTGTATTCTCGGGTATTTCAGTTTCCGTTTCCCACTGGTTTTGTTCATGATAAAACACCCTGCTGTTCTTTGCCAGGTCCTCAGCCCTTTTCTTTTCCGTTGCCAAAAGCGAGGCAACTGCCAGCTCCTGCTCTTCCTCATAGGTCAACACAATAGCTTGCGGTTCTGGTTCTGTTGAGTACGTAATGTGCGGAATGGTTTCTGCGGCGTGACTTTGCATGTTTCCTTTAAGGTTCAAGGGCCATTTAAGTTCTCCGCTCTCTTTAAAAGCCTTGAATATATTTTCAATATCTCCCGATGTTGGAATTGGATCCTCATCATTAACAGGCAAAGTCTGGGTTTTCTCCGCTAACTCCGACTCAAACTGATCAAACATTTCATCCATTTTACTCAGACGCGAGCACTTTAATTGTGGTATCAACACTGGAGTCTCCAACCCAGCCATTGCGCTTAAGTTGATAGACTCCGTTCTAAATATAGCGGGAAGCCAATGCTCCCGTGTGCACAAGAATTTGCCGCTAGTAAAAATTCAAGCGTTATTACAAAAAACTACGATATGATTTATTTGTTGCTTACGTTATTGATGTTTCTACATTTGGAGTCGCTTCCATAGCTTCATTTGGCGTCGCTTCCATTCCTTCTTTTGGCTTTTCTTCCAATACATCGAATGCCGACTGCTTTTCTTTTTTGTGATGTTTCTGCTTGTGTTTTCCCATAGTGCTCTAATTTCAACAACTGGTAAATAAATTTGTAGCCAATAACAAATTGACATTTACATTACAATCACAAATACTATCCGTTAGCCTGTGATTAAGTGTGGCCATATCTGTAACATATCGTATTCAGTTATTCTCCAAAACCGATAAATATTATTCATCGGTAGAGATATCGTGGGAATTTGCCTCCTGAGAAAAAGGAGTTGGTGTAATTATAGAAATAAGTTACTATAAAGTCTTTTTGGTTGTATGCTTAAATATATGAATTTTGAATATGGATTTATCTTAATTAATAATACGAAGTATTTATTTGGTAATTTTTTTTTATTTTTGGCAACAATTATATTCTATCGATCAACTTCTTTGTTAATATAAAAACAATAATTTATAAGATAATATATATTTAGAATCTGTTCATTCATACAGACGGAAAGTAAGTTATGTGACTAGGACTAGAACGTTCGTTATTTTTTTTAACGTTTTTAGTTGGGTATGATCGATTTCCCAACCCCCTTAAAAATCGAAAGTAAAGCTAGTGTATTTTAAAAATTATTAATAAATAACAAATAAACTCCTGCAAGACTGAAGTATAATTTATTTAATAATTAATGGTAATAAAATCTTAGAAAATAGTGTCTTGAACGCCTATTCCCAGGAAAATAAATTCTTAATATCGGAAAATGCTCATTTTTACTAAAGATCGTCATTAGAATTAATTTTCGGGGTTGCTGTGAGTGAGCCTTTAACGCTTAACGCTATGCATGTAAACATGTCGTCTTAGCTTATCCGGTCGAGCAAAATCCTTGGCACAAAATGTACACTGATAGGGTCGCTCGCCCGTGTGTTTGCGACGATGTACCTTCAGTTCGTAGTGCACGGTAAAGGACATATCGCAGAGATCACACTTAAATGGCTTCTCGCCATTGTGTCGCCGCATGTGTATACTGAGCTTGTTGGGCGTCAACGATTCTAGGCCGCACAGCGAGCAGAGATACTTCTTGCCGGGATTCTTTTTTGCGACATGCATGTCACGTATGTGCTTATCCAGGCTAGGCTGCACCACAAACGAGCGCCAGCAGTGCGGACACTGGTAACGAAAACGTCTGCTACGCTTTGTGGCAACGGCCATCTGACTAGATGATTTAGGATGTTGACTGCTCATGTGTTGTTCTAGATTTTCGGGCCACATAAATTTATAGCCGCAACGCGAGCACTTGAATTTTTTCGCCTCGTTAAGACATTGTGTGCGTAGATGGTGCTCCAACATGGTCTGAAAAAATACGTATTTAAAATAACATACCATGTTGTTTGACTAGTTAAATGCGCAACTCACCTTGTCAACTGTCTTGAAAATGCAATGATTGCAGGAATGTGGCAGCTTGTCAAAGGTGTGCAAGGAATACTGATGTTCGCTCATGTCGCGCCTACGGAGGAAGCTCATCTCACACAGATCGCATCGATAAGTTCTATTGGCTACTGTACTCGTGGGCTCTTCATCACTCTCGTCCGTTTCATCCAGTTGCAGTTCAAAGCCCTCCTCGGTGCTTATCATATAGTTTGACAACACCTCATCAGAGTGCGCCTGCATTGAGTTGTGTCGCCGTAGATCGCCAATGCTTACGAACTGCATGTCGCAAAGCTTACAGACTATTCTTTTAGTCCCCGATGGCTTGGCAGCGTCGGCCAGCAGTGTCTCTGCCAGTGGTAGATCCTCACCACTAAAGCCGTGACGCTGCACATGCTTGTGCAGCAGTGCCGGACGATAAAAAGTGCGTGTGCACCAGCGGCAAGGTAAGAGCTCGTTGCTAACATCATGATGCATTAGCTTATGCTTGGTTACAGCACTTTTGTCCTGAAAACTGCGCGAGCATTGATCACATGCATATGTCTCTTGCTGCAAAGTTAATAAAGTACCGTTAGCTCTATAGGCTAATAGACCCTATGCCTACCTTGTTTTTGTGATCCACGAGATGTGCACGTAGATTGCGGCGCCAAAAAAAACGCTGCGGACACTTATCACACATGAAACGCTTTAAAGTGTTCTGGCACAGTTTATGTGTATGATGCTCGAGCAGCTGGGCACTGAGAAAACGTGAATCACAGCGCTGACAGACGTGCGGCGCCTCCAACCAGGTGTGCTTCTGTCGATGATGCTCGTGCAACTGATATTTGCGTGGCCACACGGCGTCGGGGGAGTCACACAGTTCGCAGGCATATGAGTTTCGCTCCACAACATCTGCTTCGCCGTCGCTGTCAGTGTCCGAACTGTCCAAATTCATCTCGTAGCGCGCCTCATTGTTAATGGAGTAGTAGCGTCCAAACATGCCCACTTCGAGATCGTTGAAGATGCGTCGCTTAAGGCCCGCAGCTGTGGACTCCACGGCTGTCTTATAGAATCCCTCGGCAATGCGTTCAATTGGCTCGCCGTGAGCCTCAAATGTGAAGTCTTTGGGATGTGCTTTCAAATGATCGCGCAGCTCTCGTAATTTGATAAATCTGCGCAGACAGATCATGCATTGAATTTCTTTGGATCCATTCGGCCTACAGCGATGCAAATCAAAACCCTTAACGCGGCGATCAATGCGCGACGGCTTAGACAATGCAGATGCATCTGCTACATATCTAGAAGCGGTTGCCTCGTCCTCGTCCTCATCAGAATCATTGTACTCTTTGTGTACGTTGTGCTTGTGCTTGATGAGACTCACAATGTATTTGTAAGACTTGTCGCACTGGTCGCATTTGTAGTAATTGTCTGCACTCGAGTTGTCTGCATCGTCCTCATCAGGCAAGCTGTGTGCGATAGGAACATCAATCAGTAAACAATAGATTTTAAGTATGCTTTAAACTCACTTAATCTCTTTTATAATGCTATGTACCAGAGAATCTGTGCTGGATGGTTTAGAGAGCAGACGTGAAAGTCCTTGCCTAGGCGACGGTTCTGCACTTGGTCCGCTGCTTCGAATTGGTCTCGGTTCGGATGGCCATTGGCTGGAAACGTGCTCCTTGTGTTTGTGCTTGATTAACAGCATTATGTACTTGTAGGATTTGTCGCATTGATCGCATTTGTAGTAGCTATCTCCTAATTCATTTTCATGACTGTAATTAATTAACGTTTGGTTTTGCGTCAAAAGTTAGAGCTGTGGTGCATTTACTCTACTTACTCAGCGCTGCTTTGGACTTCAATGGAGCTTTTGATTATATTGTGTAGCAACGGTTTCATGCCATCAGTTTTTGGTTTCATTTCGTCAGTCTGCTCTTTAGTTTGGCTATGTTCCGGACTGTGATCTCGTCGTTTGTGCCGGAAGAGATTCGTTATATATCTAAAGGTTTTGTCACACTTGTTGCATTGGTGCATTATTGGCAGTTTTTTGTGTGCCAATTGGCGCTGCTTGAGCGGCACATCATCGTCTTCAGATCCATCATCCCTGGCAACATCTAAACGACTTTTCTTGATTAGTGGGTCAATTGTGCTGTTTGAATCTAAATGTGTTATTGCTGTTTCTGTTGGCTCTTCCATTTTGATTGTGACATCCTCTATTTCCAGCAATTGTATGGGCGTCTCTCGCAAGCACTCCAAAGTCGCCGTTTCAGTGTCCTTTGACAGGGATATTACAGCCAGTTTCTGTAGCCAGAGATTATAAGTTTTGCGCGCCTGCAGTACAAAGTCGTAAGCATTTTCTAATCTTTGAACACACTTTGAGCAAATCCAGGGCGGCAGCTTATCACTTTCATCCAGATCGACCTGAAAATATCTTATTAGGAATTAATTTTCTTATCAATAACCGAGGGGTTGGGGGTTGTGCACACCTCAAGTTTAGTTAGCTCCAGTACCACTTGATTAAATGTTTTTGGCGCGTATTTATCAACTGGCGACTCTATCCAAAAGCGTCCTTTTGAGCCAGCGCAGACTCTACACGTTCTTGCCATTGTAGAATTTAATTTTGAATGAAAACTTCTATCTCCAATTGATATATCCCAAATAGAGATGTAAATCAATTTGCCTTGTACACAAAACACTGTTGGTTTTTGGTGTGCACACACTGTTTGACAAACAACTGTATTACTGCACTGTGCCATATGTCTATCGATGGTTTTTCTATCGTTCTTGATTTTACAGTTATTATTTGTTTGTTCAATAGTGCACAATTTGCCGTTAGCGAAAAAAAAAAAATTTATAAAATTTGTTATTTGCCTTAGGATGGATTTGACTCAATCATATACATACTTGGTAAACAAAACAATAATATTTACTATAGTATTTATTTGTTAATTACACATATTTATATTATATAGTTATATTTACTTAGACTAGGCTTAACGGCACAACTATAAGCATGTTGTCTAAGATAACCTGACTGGATAAAATCGCAAGTTCCTGTGTCTGTTCCTTCCTTGAAGAACCTTCAGTTCTTATGGTACGTTAATGACTTATCGGAGAGATCGCACTGAACTCGCTATGATGCCGCATGCGTCCGAGCTTGTTGGATGTCGACGAATCGAAACCGCACATCGACACAGTGTGTCAATTGTGCTGATTGGATCTGAGTTTGGTGTGGCTCTTCCATTCAAATTGTGCCGCCCTCTACTTACAGCAATTGTATGAGCGTCTTCCGCGAGCAGTCCAAAGTCCCCGTCCCGGTGTCCCTCGATTTGGATTCGCACCTGCAGTACAAAGTCGAAGATTTTCTAATCATGGTCCACAGTTCGACAAAATTCAGGCCGGCAGCTTGTCAGTGTCAGAAACGTCCATCTGCCAACACAGATTCTACACGTTTTTGTCATCGTCAGGACAAATTTCTTAATAAAATACGGCAAGAACAAGAAAATTTTTTTTTTGTTTTTCAATGTTTGACAAACAGCTGTCCTACTGCACAGCTGTGTAAATTGCCTATCGATAGTTTTCCTATCGTTTTTGCAATGCTGTGGTCTTTTTTTTTACAATTGTTTTGCGATTTTTTTTACATCTTGATGTAATGATTAACTTAGGAAAAAAAGTATTTAAACAGTAAAAAAAACATGTTGCAGACGAATATTTGTCGTACATGTGCGTTACAAGACGACAATTTGTTGGCGCTGTCATCGTGCAGTAAAAAATACTCTGAGAAAAGTATTTGCGACATGTTGCACGAAATAACACAAAATGATGTGGGTGTTGCTACTGATGTATTTTATTTTATTAGAACTAATAATCTTTTTTAGACCCTGTTGGAGCACTCAGATGATAATCTGCCGCAGCATCTGTGTGGCCCATGTTTGAGCCAGCTGGAAGCTGCCTTTGCATTTGTGCTGCAGGCTCGCCAGGCTCAGACTCTGCTGTTGCTGCAGCTACGCAATGGATTGCAGACAAAGTGTTTGGAAGAAATTCCCATTGATATTACACTAGAACACATCAAAACCGAAGCGGACATTGACATTGACCTAATTGCTGAGACCAACGCACAAATTAACGAGCAATTGGAGGACGAGGATGCCGATATGGAGGAGGATAAAGAGCAGGGGTTTTCTGCTGTGTCTGCCACTGGCTTCAAATGCCAACCAACAAGTGATAGCAATAGCAGCGAAGAAAATGTACATAAGTGAGTATTAAAGGTTCGTTAGTACATCTACTTCCAATGAATAATACATAAAAAATTAACTTAACGTGGAAAATGTGCAATTGCTATTATTCTTTCAACCTTTCCAACAAAATGTATTGAAGGAACGAAGCTTTTTCGCAACCTGCAAAAATGATCGAATATAAGATAACATTATCAAATTTGAATTTAGAACTTTTTCTGTTTTCTAGCCATGATGTTGAGTTAAAGCACCCGCAGCTGCGGCGGAGTGCACGACGATCCAAACCTATCACTTTAAGCGAAAATGAGTCGACGTAAGCCGTAGAAAACATATACAAATTCGAAATAAATAATATTAATATGCTTTCCAGATGTGACCAAGAAAAGCTTCAGCCATCAGTCAAGCGTGGTCGTGGGCGTCCTGCACGTCAAAACATAACGGAGTCCAACGAGAATGGCCGGCACATGTGTAATGTTTGTGGCAAGACGTATTCGTGGTATCGCGACTTGCAGCGCCATGAGCGCATTCATTTTGAGCGCGCAGCCTATGTGTGCCAGAGTTGCGGCAAGAAATTCATGCGCAAAGATAAGTATATGTTCCATTTGCGAACGCACGAGAAGCAAGCTGTTGAAGTGCAGGCACTGCAGATGAGCAGTGAATGGCGCTATGCTGAGCGTCTCTACAGCTCAGGTAGCCTGAAGCGTGTGGAGTGCAAGCTGTGTGGTCTGAAGTGCCAGCGCATACAGGAGATGCGCGAGCATTTGGCAAGTCATGTTAACATTGACACATTGTCAAATCTGAGTATGGACAATGATGTCATTAGGGAACAATTTGCCAGCCAATGGGATTTGCAACAGATCAAGCAACAGGTGTGCATGCAAATATCGAAAGGTCGCGACCAGCTGGACAACTTTTGTGCTATTGTTAATGCGTACGGCTATGAGCTGTGCCTTAGCGACTCGGATGAGGAATTACCTGGCGTTTCGGCTCAATATGAATGCCTGCCCTGCAACGTCAGCTTCACACGCAAACATCGCCTTATTCAACACACCTTGGAGGAGCACACGCAAACGAACGAAAGTGAGACGCCTTGGGTGCGTTGCAATATCTGCCAAATTGGCTTTGTTTGCGTCAATCTGCTGGAGCAACATCAGCGCACACAATGCCTCAATCCACTTAAGCGTTACAGTTGCAACAATTGTCCCGGCAAATTCATTTGGCTTCAAAATCTACAGCAACACGCTTGCAGTAGACTGCAACAGGATCAACCAAAGGATTATCGCAAAATTCAGTGTTGTCTGTGCGATGCCAATCTAAGCAGCATGGTAGCTTTGCGATCCCATTTACTTACGCATCGCGATGGACTCACTGGCATCGATCCGCAGCAGCATGCTGCCTTCTTTCGCACATACTTCCGAGATGATATCGATTGTAGTCTTTCCGAGCTAAGTGGCCGCATCGCTGACGACTTTCAATCACAAAATTATGGACGCTATTTTAATGCCTGCACGGGCAGCGGCCAGGAATTGGACATCAATGATTCCGACACTGCTTTGAGCGACGCATCCAGTCTGCACGTCTGTGGCGTTTGTGGCGAGAGTACAGAACGTCTCGTCCAGTTGCAAAAGCATCAGGAAAGTAAACACAATGAGCTGGACAAAAGATTGCCTTACATATGCAGTGATTGTGACTCGGGTTTTGTGGCCGACTCGCTGCTCCAGCAACATCGTCGTCGTATATGCGCCAAGCAGCAAGCTAAATACAATTGCCAGGAATGCCGCCAGCGGTTTTACTGGCTCTCCAACTATGAACGACACATGCAGCTGAAGCATGCTGTTAAGCATGCGGGCGAGTCTCAGATTCAGAAACACAAGCGGCAAACAACAAAACTGCAATGCCCCGAATGCGAAAAGGTAAACTGATTGCCGAGGAATATGATCCATCGAGTAACATACTTATGTAGTCATTGTATTTATATTTATAGGTATTTATCTGGCCCAAGGATCTGACACGTCACAAGCGGATGCATCAGCCACAGGTGCAGTTTGAATGCACATTTTGTGAGCGCAAGTTCCATCGTAAGGATAACCTCAAGTCACATATGCGAATGCACGGCGAACAACAATTGGATGCGTTAACTGTTACCAGTGAGCAACAGGACACGATGCAGGAGCGCATGCCGTTCATATTGGGCCACTTGTGTCGTCCCAATGGGTGCAAGCAGATTCAGTGCATGATTTGCCTATCCCAGCACACAAAGATCTCCGATTTGCGAACGCATTTAAGTAGCCATCAGTTTGCGCTAAAGTTTTCTGGGGAACGTGGCCAACCAAAAAGCATATCCAGCATTTGTCGTGGCCTGTACCCCGATTTAAGTGCGCCTTTGGATAAGCAGAACTTAATAATGCGCATACAGAGTGATTTAGCTGAAGGTCTGGAATTTGAAAGATTTATTTCGATTACCAACGAAGCAGGCAATGAGTTAAGCTTAGATAGCAGCGAAACAGATACGGATTCGGATTCAGCAGGCAACGAACAGAACAGCAGTGGACGCATGTACACCTGTGATCTCTGTCCGGTTCGTGTCACTCGCAAGTATCAGCTCTATTCCCATCAGCTGGAGCAGCACACGTGGGAGCAGGCAGCGCACGTTTGCAGCCACTGCCAGGCAAGATTTGTGAACGAAAAGCTGCTGGAGCATCATTATCGCACTCTCTGCCGTAACGGTCAGCGTCGTTTTCTCTGTCGCAAGTGTCCATTACGCTTTCGCTGGCGCGACAATCTTAAGCTACACACTGACATTGCGCATCAGGATGGCAAATTACTAGGACAGAGTAGTCTGGAAACTCAGGTGAATGGTTCACGAATGCTGCCGGTTGTTAGCTACGACTGTATGGAGTGCAAGCGTAGCTTCAAAATGCAAAAGGATCTCACAAGGCACACGCTTATGCATACCCAAGAGTCGAGCATCTATCGTTGTCATTGGTGCGCACGTCGCTTCTATCGCCAGTCAAATCTACTGCAGCACATTGAGCGTCATGGCATCACATCCGATCAGCTGCCCTATGCGGAGGCCCTGCTCACTGCCAGTCGCCATCCGCATGGCCAGAAGTGCATTCAGTGTAAGGTGTGCGAAATATCCTTTACCAGCATTGCGGCACTGCGTTCCCATCTGGGATCAGCAGCAGTTGGCACACATCATGCAATTGAATCTATGCTCAACTATTCTATTACTGATCAGTTGGGCTATGAGCTGCACTTGGAGGACTCGGAAACAGATGAGGAGGCCAAGCCGGATGGTACGCCGGCACAGTACACTTGTGGCATGTGCCAGCTGCGTTGTGTGCGCAAATTTGAGCTGCAACAGCATCAGCAGGCCATGCATCGTCTAGAGCGAATCAGTGAGGGATGCCAGCTTTGCATCTTCAAGAGCGTTTCGCCAGATCTGATTGCCTATCATCGGCGCGTTTTGTGCGACAATACGGAGAAACAGTTCAAGTGCTCAAAATGTAGCTACAAATTTATGTGGCAATCGAATCTTGAGCAGCACATGCAGCTACAGCATCCCAGTAGCGGGGAGCCAACTTCAATGCCCGTGCCGGACAGTGGCAACTCTGAGAGCCAAATCTTTCAGTGCGGTCAGTGCCCTAGTAAATATAATCGTAAGGATCGCCTTACAGCGCATGTGAAGAAATGTCATGCAGATGGCGCAACAGCCTTTAAAAAGTCGCCAACTACACCAGCCAAGCAACAAAAGAGTTTTTTGTGCGCTTTCTGTGGCAAAGCGGTAAGCTCCTCGTCCAATTTAATTATACACATACGACGACACACGGGAGAGAAGCCATTCAAGTGTGATTATTGTGACATGGCCTTTCCTCGTTCCTCTGATCTCCAATGCCACAGACGCACCCACACCGGGGAGCGACCTCATGTTTGCACAGTCTGCCAGAGGGGCTTCGCTCGCTCCTACAAGCTTCAGCAGCACATGCGCATCCACAACGGCGAGCGACCCTACAAGTGTACCTACTGCGACAAGAGCTTCACCCAGTCGAATGATCTAACGCTCCACATACGTCGACATACGGGCGAACGTCCCTATCAGTGCAACACGTGCGGCGAGAGATTTATTCAGGGCACAGCTCTGAAAAATCATCGACTACAGAATGGTCACATCGAAACGGAAGTCGAAAAAGTTAAAGATGACTGATTCAAACTCTAAATATGCTAAGGACAAAAGATTTTTATGTTTTAAGAACACATAAACTAAAAGAAATTATAAATTTCGTATTAAACTCCAAGGTCAAACGTTTTTGGCTAAATAAAATATGAATATAAATATAATATAATAAAATATGCGTCACAACCAAATCAGTTTATCGCAACGGATTTTTCCCATTATCTGAGATTGGCGATTGAATTTCACTTAATGTTCCTTTTAACCCTAATTTCAAATTTCAGTCTGTTACGATAAACACAATGTTAATTCCATAACCGAATTCCCAAACTGTCACTAGTGATATAAATTCGATCGACAGCTATCGGACAAAAAAGTTATCGCTAAGAACTATTAACTACCAAAGTACCGTTGTCATGGTGACACTGAACGGCAAACTAAGTTAGCCTGTCGTTTGTGTTCAGCTAAAAAAACAACTGCGGCAAAAAAGCAAAAGTAATCAGCAGAAAGCACACCGATATAAGTTAAATTCCAATCAAGCTGACTGCAAAGTTGAAAGCTATTTTGTTTCAGGTTTCAAATCATTTCTGTTAGTTTAGTTGCAACATGATCAAATCGAATAAAAAGCAGCCGCATCTGTTGGCTGCCACCGATCGCGGCAGTGTCAGCGTCAGTGGCAGCGCCAATTCAATGGAACACACCTACTGTGTTGTGCTGCATGTGGGACAAGGTAAATACTTTGTCTCTACATAGATTAGTACTGTTATATTAACTTTAATCCTTTGTTTTATAGCCATCAACTTTTATGGACGTGAGATGAGAGATGGAGAGAAAAGGGAGAATATAATTATGACCGCTGCTCTCAATACGGTCGACTTTGAAGTGGAGGGCACACCCTCATCCACTGCCGAAACAATTGTATTCAATAGCAATTGCATTTGGGAATGTGACATGGTCGGCATTAAGCGCATCAAGACGGATCATCGGCCGGTGAAGGTCACCTTCTACTCGTGCAATAACTTGGAGCGCAAGCCAATTGGCTCATTGTTGCTGCCACTGCGTGGCTTGCCGGTCCTTGGCGTTGCCGGCAATAACAGCCCTCTGCAGTTGAAATTATTCTGGCATAAACTGACCTGTCTAAACAATGAGTTTCGTTCACATAAGCCGGAGGTTCTTTTGCTGCTGGCCATTGTTAAAAAGTCGCTGCTGTACACCACAGATTTCAAGCATCTGATGGCGTTTAATGACTTGGTCAGTAAATTTTTTGTTTAACATACTTTATCCCTTTGTTAACAATACTTTCTCCCAACAGGAGAAAAAAGAGAGCGCACCATCGTTGCAGCCGCCCGAGCAATCAATCACGACAAACATGATTCAATCGCAGGTGAGTAAATGGATAATGTATAACATCAATTCATATTAGTTAAATGTCGTTTTTTAGGCAAATATCTATGTGCACTCGCTAGCGCAATTGGGTTTGCTACAGGTGGGCAATGATCCTCTGGTTGATTGTGACATCGTCGAGGTTGTGCTCCAGTTCAAGCAGATCAAGAATGTCGACAAGTTTGTCAAGTCGCTCGGTCATGGCAAGGATGGGACGGTGAAAGAAGTGCTGCTTATGTTCGATTTTCTTGGCTCTGTCACGAAAATTAACCTGAAATTGAACAAATCGGACACCTACGAGATCAAAGATGTTTTGGGTTTACGTTTTAAGTCCTCCCTGCGCAGTATTCGCCTTTATTTTCAACGGATATTTTATTTGCCATTTAATTTGTACATTGACGGAACATCTATAGGTGAGTTTTAACAGGCTCGGTTCTAAGTACATTTATTTAATATTAATTTTCATGCTTTTAGCCAACTATCGCATGGACTTTGGCGAACTATTACCACCGGATATATACTTTGCCGATAATCTGAAATATGTGCACGAAGGTTGCTTTGCCTTTGACCGGTTTGGACGCATGGGCAGCGCACGTGAGCTTAAACCAATTATTGAGTTCACATTTACGGTGGCCATACTTGAAGTATGCTGGGGCCAACGGCTGCAGCTGGACCAGAAAGGGGGTGAACAGCTTGATTTGCAATCTGTAGGTAGTAAAGCATTTATTCACGAAGTCCCCAAGGATAGAGAGCAAGACAATCTTGTCGATTGGCAGCCTGCATCTGAGAATGCTTCAATGCGCAGCTTGAATGTTGGCGCTGAGCTGTCTGCCTCGGATGACTCTGCCTCCGAGTCATCTCGGTTATGTCGCAGAAAGTCTACCAGGCTTATGGTAAACAACCCTCTTCAGGAGCATGCTCAGAACTCTTGCAATGATGAAGTGCTTGCCTCAAATGTAAATGAGTGTACGCCGAGACTAGGGTTTGAGAATGAACAGCCCGATGATGATAACGACGATTTACCTGAAGATATCAGCTTCGAATCAGAGTTTTTAGATATTTGTAACATTGTGGAAGACCCTACAAGAGTTGAGGATTTGGAGATGGAACAAACTAAAACAGCAAGTACAGAAAATATAGACAGATTTGCTAAAGATAATTATCCACGAAGGCGTCTTCTGAATAAGCAACAAAAGGTTAACGAATGGGCTGAACAATTTTTACAGGAAGAAATGCAGCTGCCACATATTGAAAGAAAACCAACTTTTAGAAATGGTGAAGAATTTGATACTGAGGACATTAATGATTCCTTTTTCAGGCTGGAGAAGGAAAGCGAGATGTTACAACAAGAAGAGGCTAATATAGCACTATATCGGAAGGCAACCAATACTAAAGCTATTGAAGAAATTAACAAACTTAGCACGCTTAATTCGAAGTTATTATCACTGCCAAGCGAGTCTAATGAAATATTTTTAAGCTGTCCAGAGACATCCCATAACAAACCCATTGAAAAAAAGAGAAAAAACACGACTATAAAAAAACTTTCATCAGACGAAGCTTTAAACATGACGCCAACAACCATACAAAATAAGAAGATTTTATTAAATACACAAGAATTGGATAACATTGACCTGCCACGACATTCAGCTAATCCTCCTCAGGGTAGATATATTAATTCTATGTCTAATCTAAGCCCATCCAAAGCCATCAAAAAGCCAAAAAAGACATTTGTTGTTGACCCATTGTCAGATATGGATTCCGAAACAGAAAGTGAGAAACTAAAAGCAAATCGAGGCAAAAAAAATGCAAAGCTTGTCATTCAACCAAAAACTCAAGTTTGTGAGAAAGTGATTGCTAAAAAAACACCCACATTGAAGAGGACTACTTACTCCAAAAATGATCTCACTTTAGGCGCTCGCTGGGTGGAGGTAAGCAAGGAGCAAACTGAAGCCTTGAACGAAACGGAAATTTTTATTAACGATACATGTCAAGAAGCACCGAGAGAGATCGAGTCCCAGATACTGAGCAATTCTCATCGGTCGAAACTAAGAGCTAATATTATATGTGATTCGGAAATGGAATCAAGCTTGGACAGTTCCTATAAAGAGAAGTCACATGTCGAGCGTATACTTTACAATAATCAAACTTCGGGAGAAGTGAAGCCACAAGCGAAGCTTTTAAGGCCCAAGAAGACAATAAGAGAAAAAGAGCTGAAACATGTGGAAATTTCGCTTACATCTGAGTTAGACTCTACAGCGCATGAAGAAAATATTTCAATTAGAAAGAGAGCTAGAAGAATTGTTAAGAATAACACATCTTTGCAAGAGTTTTTGGATGCAGAGGAAGCCATTGCTGAGCAAATACGCCAGAGCCGTCCCAAAGAAGATAAAAGCTTAATTCAAAAGCAATTCGAGTCGATACAGGAGAAAAATCACATAAAGAAGCAATCAAATGAGGATCTCATCGGCAAATTTTGTCTTGAGTCCAATAATAGTAAATCTCAAAAAGATGTCAATGCTGAACTATCTCACATGGAGTTAACAATTCATATGGACGATGTAAAGAATGCAGCCCAAGCAACTAAGACCAACACCAAATGCATTAATGAGAGCGTCAACACGGATATAACTAATGTAGATGACAGCGCTGGAACCATTATTGCGGCAGGCAGGCAACTAAAGGACTTCATGCAGCATATGCATATAAGTTTAAGACGGCAGCAGCAAGCTGAAATATCGCAGCCGCCGCTGGAGAAACCTGCTGAGCACTGCAGCATGGAAGCACTCAATGATTTCAAATTCAACCAGCTGGAGCAGCACATAGCTCTGCTAGAGCAGAAAATGCTTAATTTTGAGAATCGTACGCAAAAAATACAGGCGAATAACTCGAAGCAAGCTGAAGAGAAAATGCAGCTGAAGGAACGTATAGTCTACATGGAACGGCAAATAGCCGAGCTGACCCAGCACGGACCAAGTAGCAAAGAGCTACAAATTGTGCTCAACGAAATGCAGCTACAGAATACGCGCTACTTGGAAATGTCCAAGGCCAAGGCTCAGTACAAGAGAAATTGGCGACGCAGTGCCAAACAAGCTCACGCATTAAAAGTAGAATTGTATGAGAAGCATATGGACGTGGAGTACAAAACACTGTCAAATGAGTGAGTTACTACTTAAAAGTTTCTTGATTTCATATTTAATTATTTCATATTTAAAGGAATATTGATCTTAAAAGCATGATCGAAAACGATGTTATTGAGTTTGAGCGTGAATATGGTCCTCTAAATTGCTCACGCGCTGATCTTAGTTTTTCCGGTTCAGGGGATGGACCGCCGGCATTGTTGAAGGACTTAATACTAGATCTTACTAGTCAAACTATAGATGAGCACGATTCTGATAGTCAAGCAGTAGACAACTCATTATAAAATTAAATCAAATTATCTGTGATAGATTATATTTACAATAACTGTATTTTATAACTTTTAAAATTCAATTTTAAGTTGTTTGTGTTAAATTTCCCTTTGATCTTTGAATTACACTAATTTCAACGCATTATATATATAGCTAGAAAATATTGGCAATTGGTTAAAGCAAGTTGTGTGCTGTTCGATATACCAAATCAAAAAGAATGAAAAGGACAATGTGTTAATTTAAGCAGCTAATCAAACTGAGCGCCATTTCGCAAAAAGTAAGGCAACGTGTTAAGCGGTGCTGGGTATTCCATTATCCATAGGGGACCCTCATAGTTTGTGTTAGTGTTGCCATCGACCCACTTGCCCTCAGGTAGATAAATATCACGTTGGGTGGCGCCTTCCACAATAACAGGAGCTGCAATAATATCATCACCCAGCAAGAACTCTGCGAAAAGCGATAGCGATTAGAAAAATCATAAGGTATAAGAACTAATATGTTTTTAAGCTACCATCATAGATGCTCTGAGCAACTGCATCGTTGGGCGAAATCCACCAGAGTGGAGCATTCACGGGCTCTCCAGTTTCCACGGCACGCTTGAAAATCTTCATGATGTAAGGCGTATAATCGGAATGCAACTTAGTAAAGGTCTTGCTAATCTCGATGGTCTCGGTGTCCTTAAAGTACCACGGAACATAGGAGAACTGTATGCTGGGCATAAATACGTTGGCCTGCAGCCAGCGCAGGAATAGCTCCTTTGTGGGCGGCTTCTCATTGTATCCATTGCCGCCTATCATATCTGGCAGCACAAACGGATAACCGTTCAGATTCATCTGCAACAATGATGTTATCAACGTAACCAGACCATTGTTCCAGCCCCACTCCGAGTCCTTGTCCACGATGCGCACAAAGATAGGCAGATCCTGTGTGTTTTGGCCGGAGCGCACCTCAACCATATCCCCAAAAGCGGCTACAGTGCGCACATAGTCCGTGGTGATCTGCAGTGGCGTCAGATTCGCATCACCCTGCAGCACTGCTTCCGCGGGTATCCAACTGGATTCGCCGGCATCAAACTTAAAGCTATCGATGCCATCCTCCGTTTGTAGACGCTTCAAACGTGTGCTGAACCACTCCTGCACCGCTGTCTTCGTAAAGTCCAAATAGGCGGCATCCTTGGGCTTACTATTCCACCACTGTGTATCGGCACTGCCGGCGGCATCCAACACCAGATACCCATTCGACTTAGCCGTCTCGTAGATGGCTGTGCAGTTATTGTTGATAAACGGATGAATCCACAGGGTCACTCGGAATCCCAAGCCCTTTAGGTCATCAGTCAGCTGCTTGGCATTAGGGAACTTGTTCGTGCGGAACGTCAAAGCGCCATAGCAATCCTCCCAATCGTCATCAATCTCCAGCTGACTGTTTTCAAAACCATTATCTAGAATTTGCTGGGCAAAATCGCGTACAACTGTATCGTCGACTTCCGCTTTATACAGCGCCCAGGTGGACCAAACGGGATGCTGAACCATACGCTCATCGGGATGTCCAGTTGGCTTGCCAAACAGCGTCTGCACCGCATACATATGCGCCACCTTAGCATCCTTGGCAAACACCAGTTGATAGCTAAACTTGGCCGCAGACAATCGCGTATCATAGGGCAAATCAATTAAAGCGCTGATGCACAACTGATCCTCGCGTCCGGGTGCATTTTGATCAATAAACAATGGCGTTGTATTGTCCACGTACAGGAAGAAACCCTCGCTATTGAGCCAATAGCGTTCCGCAACGCCCATGTTGCCCAGCTCCTTGGGCACATAGGAGAAGTTGGTGTATTGCTGACGCTCCACGGGCCAATAATGCTGCTTCTGCTCGGAGCCGCCATACCAATGAACACGGCCCTTGTGCAGTGGCAAACAATCCGTTGGCTGTGTGCCCTTCAGCACCTGATCGCGTGCCACACGAACATGAGTCAATCCACTAGTGGCTTTCACCAGGGAGAACTCTATGGTGGTCTGGCCATCGCTCAGCTTATAACTGCCTGTGGATGTTGCCTCCAGATTACCATTGCTCTCAAAGTTATCCAATGTGACCGTCTGCAGCGAGCGGCTGCCTTTCATCAGCTCATATTGGAGCTTAGTGCCACGACGCAATCTCACATAGACATCGCTGTTATCGAACTTAAAGCGCTGCTCAATGCTTTGGCAGGCATCAACAGACGCCCACAGACCGCAGACGAGGATTAGCGCGGCAGTTGTGTACGCGAACTGCATTTTGTTTAGACTATTGTATGAGCTGGCTCAGAGGTGCACTTTTATAGCCCTTTCCAGAACTGTGTGTGGGGGGGCTTATGGGCAGCTGGCATGCATTGGCTACACACAAATAAAGCTCTTGATAATTCACTATTGACTAGTGAAGATGCACTCTAAGCCGCAACTGATAAGCAACAACCTGATAATAATAGTACATTAAAACAATCATTAGTCAGCCGATTTGGACTGAGAGCTAAATGAATAACCTATGAAATTACATATAAAAAAGTACTTGTAGTTCAAATCAATTTATTTATTTTTTAAACTTTTCAATTGGTTTGTTTTTTTCGCTGTCAAAGTTAAGTGAGTTAAGTGGCATCAGCAAATTATCTATTTTACGGAAGAAGTTCAAACAACTCAGCATGTTGGGAAAAGTGAAGGACGTTTAACACAAACAACCTGGAATATTATCTATTTTATGAAAGAACCTCAAACAAAGGTTACGTGTGTTAAAATCTTGAACATATTCAGCTGGTGAGCGAGTGATTAACACTCATTTAACAAATGCAATCTCCGTAAGTATAAAATTTCAAACACTTTTTAAAAAATATAGAAATATGTTGAATGTAATATTAATATGAATATATTTATTTACTATGTACTTGTTTACTTAAGACTACAATAATACATTTTCGGAACAAAACAAATTTACAATTATCAGAATAATTTAAATGCAAAACATAAATAAATAAAAAAATAAATCGCAGCAACTGTTTTGAATGTTTAAATGTTTTTTCTCTTTCATATTAGTTTTTAATCTGCGTCAAACAAACATGAGTGTCAACTAAATATAAATGCACCTAGGAATCTGTTTACTCCGGCACAAGCTGTGCGCGCTCTTCATCCGCATACTCCTCGTCGTCCTGCTGACTGGATAGCTCATTTGGCCGTCGTTCATCGTGATACTCGAGCACATCGCTTGGACCTTGTGTGCGAGCACTGAACAGCTCCACTTCCTGCTCCTCATCGCTATCGCCAATGAGCGCGACACGTGTGTAAAGCTCCTCCTTTGCCGCCTTCCGATGATAGACAATGCCACCGGCCACGACCACTCCCACCAATGAAACAATCACTGCTATAAGCAGCAATGCTATGCTCCAGTGCATGTACTGAGTTGGTCGAGAGTTACCCTCGGATTGTGCATTTTCAGGACTTGAGATATCGACAATTGTGCTGCGCACCACATACGCGTAGCAGAAGGTATCGTTAGTTTGGGGCATCTTGCGCAACTGGCTGCCCGGATAGCAGGTGCTGCACTGGTTCATATTTGGGCCATAGCAACGTAGGCAACTCTTGTCACAGCTCACACAGATGCGACTGTGATGTGGTGTTAGCAACACGGTGCTAGAATCGGTGGGATCGCTTCGACGTCGACGTTCCGCTGCCTGCAGTGGATCGTCCTTGTCGGTAAAGCTGTCAGTGCTTGCAGTTCTATGCAGTTCATTGTCCACATCTGGCGTAGAATCGGTTGAATCAATAAGACCTATGCCATCATCCTGCTCATCAGCATTTGACTTGGAAAAAGTATGCTCTGGGCACTCATCGTAGCAGAGATCCTGGTAGAAAGAGCTGGAATCCTGGCATTCTATGAAGAGCAGCACAAAAATAACAAAATTGGTTTAATAGTTATAAAATAAGGTGTAACATAAGGAACTACTGAGCTACAGAGATGTAAAAGGCCATTTACCTCCGAAACAGTGTTGATAAATGGAGCAAAGAACATGGAAAGTTGTTGTTTGGTTAGTAGTGTAAAAGATATTCAAAAATAGAGTAAAAGTATTTGGTGTATTCAAAACAAAGGCAACAAAAGAATTGAATTTAAATTTAATAACAACTGTTTTTTTTTTTAACTTGTTTTTTGCAACAGTCAAGTCTCAGCTGAAACTCGTTTATTAACAACAAAAAAGTTCAAAAGCAAGCGCAGAAGTCCAAAAAACATGCTCAAAAATAAATAATTAAGAAGGCAAGTCAGTTGGGTGGATGTGCCGTACCGAAACCAATGTCTAAAAACAAAACGAGAATGAATAGTGTATAGTGTGCATTAATGTAAAATTATCTTAAATAAAATAGAGTTTACGAACGTACATAGATGAACCAATTAAATTGTTAATAATCACATAGCAGTAATATATGTGAGAATGTGTTAAAAACATAAATTACACAACACTATTAGAGTACTTTGTGTTTACTAAAACTCACCTTGCATTTTTGAGACAAACGAGTGGAGGTTAAAATTTGGGAACTTGTATCAAATGTTTTTGGACCACATTTTACTTGCTGCACAGTTTAATATCTTTGTTGTTGTTGCATAAAAAGTTTCAGTTTGGTTTTCTTTTTTTTTAGGAAAATATTTTTGTTGAATACGTTTTCAATGCATTTATTTATTACTCAGATATTTATATTGATAGATATAGTATATATATACACAAAACATACATAAAAATTCTAAATATCGGCCATCGAATCTCATTTACAATTATAATATTTTAGTTTTTGTTTTCGTTCTTTGTTCTTACTTCAATTGTTTGTGTTTTGTTTATTTTTACATTTAAAAGTGTAATTTTTGCACAAATTTGTATTTTGTTCCAAAATTGCAGTTGTTATTGTTTTTGTTCTTTTAAATTTAATTTTTATTATCTACCCCCAGGACCTAGTACCAGTTTTTTTCTTTTTCTTTCAAGTTTTTGGAAATTTCGATTTTTTGTTCTTTTATTTTTAGTATGCACTTAAATACTAATTTGGCTTTATTTAGTTTGAATTAGGCATTTTAGAAAAAATTGTTTAAGCATAAGTACCGCAGCCAGCACTGAAAAGTTATATCATTTAATCAAAACATAATTATAGAACAGATTTGGAAGAAACTCATGAAAAACTGCGTGAAAAATTTTGTTTCTTTAATATATGTTTGTTTTTATATTTTAGATATATATATATATTTTTTAATTGCTGCTATTTATGGTATATGCTTGAAGATTTTCAGTTTGTTGCAACTAGGAATATAGAATGGCTAATTTATAATAATAATTATTGTTTAAATATTATATTATTTCATGTGAGTTTGCTAAGTACAACAACAACAAATAGATAAAACAAAAAATATTGAAATTAAAGTTTATATATTTGTTTAATTTATGTGTTGTGCCTTTACGATATGATTATTCATTTCAACAGATCGTAACAAATATGTTGGGCAATATTTTTAAAGTCAATTTTAGTTTGTACCAAGTTGAAAGCAATGAAATTAATTCAAATGATATGCAATATACTAAAAACTGAGACAATTGTGCGTTGTAAGTATTTGTTGTTGCTTATTGTAGTTATGGTAGAGAATTAGAAATAATTATTGCACTCGCGTTGCGTTTTGATTTATTGTTTCGATATATCTTTACTTTGAATTCGAGATGGGCAAATAAAAGTATGAATACACATCAAGTATTTAAAACTAAATACCCATCTCTAAAACCAATTACACAATATAAACAAATTATTTATGTATTGGCTAACGAAGCAATGAACAACAAATATTGTAACAAAGATATGTGTTTGTGTGTGTTGTTAAACGATTCAATTTTGCTCTGATATGGAAATGAATTAAACTTTTAATAGTTATAGCTTGTTGTCTAATAATAATATTTATTGAAAGGCGCACAAAAATTGTATGACTAGAAGTTCTGTTGCTTACTTCTGGCATTTCTTAAACTTTGATTTTTGTGCGCCATTATTTTATATTTATAGCTTTTAATTAATTAGTTACTATTCTCACTAGAAAATTAGCTAATTTTTTTTATTTTCATTCTGTTTTGTTATATTGCAACTTTGTTCAAAACTGCAGGAACTTTTTCTATATATATATTTATATATATTTAAATTGTTGTTTTGTTTTTTTATTTAGAATTATTTATTATTGGTTTCTTGCCTACTTTAATACTAGAAGTAGTCATACCCTACACCCTAAAAATTTCGTTTTTCGTTTACTTTTATTTTTGCTTTGTTTTGTTTCAGTTACAGTTTTAATATAAAAAATTGGGTTTCTTTCCTTTGACGCATTACTTAACATTAAGTTTTAATGCAATTTACTTTCAAGTTACGAATTTTTAAATGTTTTTTTTCGTAACGTTTTCAGTTGTTTGCAGAATTTCATTAAGATTTACTTTTAAGTTTAAGAAACAGTCTTTTACTATGAACTCTAAACTTTAGTATTAAACAATTTTCTTTGCGCGGCACAAAAAGGATAATTAACACAAGAATAATTTAGAAGAGAGATGCATAGAATAAAAGCAGAAAGTGGTGCTCAAACTGTAGCTATTTGGCTGGCCTGGCAATATCTGAAATGCATATATATATATATTAAATGTACATAAATAGACATGTACAAAGCCACATACTATTATTGCACTGCACTCTGCAGTGCATTTCAAATGAATTGCAATGCATTCTAAACTGTAACGGCCAAGGCGCAATGCATGCAAAAATTGTGAAATGACTTTGGCACAGGGAATTTATTTTTCGTGATCCCTAATATTAAATGCAAAATAATTAAAAAAATATATATCGATTTTAATGTATACAAGAAAAATAAAAACAAACGAAAACAACGAATTGTACAAACAAATTGAACTAAACTCTTATGAAAAATATTACAAATTATTGCAACAAAGTACACAAAACATTATTTTGATTTTTTTTTTTTTTGTGCGAACCGAATTGGATGAAACAACCTTCGTTTTTGTGTTTATCATGTTTGTTCGTGTTTTTTGTTCCGTCTCTTAAATGCCACGCCTACTAATTCTTTAAAGTGTGTTTGTCATTATAGCTACGCTTATATTTAAATTTAACTACAAAAAGTATTAGTTAATTTATTTTTTGGACTTGCAGTGTTTTTGTTTTCATTTCTGTTGTCTACGGCTTATTTACCATGGTTTTGTTTTTCTTGCTTACTTTTCTATTGTTCAATTGATTTTCTTTTCAGCTTAGAAATGCTTAAATTAAGCACAAAATGCTTTTTCTTTTACTTCTTATTGTTTGTTGATCAAACTTTAAATTGGAATTGAAGTCTGTTTACATGATTTTTTATTTTTTTTTTGTAGTTTTTACAGTTGTTGCAAAATAGTTTTCTGTTGAATTATCTAATGCTTTTATTGTTGTTGCAATTGTTGTTGTTGTTGTTGGCGATGGCGTGTTTAAAGTTTAGATAGAACACTTGAGTAATGAGTAGAAATAATAAAGACAAACCTAAACATTTCTGATCGTTCCACTTGAGGCATGCGGCATGATTGCTTCGATCCTGTGTCACGCCCACCTCGCCCACCTGCAATAAGATAATAGACAAAGACAAAATACATAGAAAATTTTAAATTAAATCGAGTTTCAGTTTTTATAAATTAATATAGTGCAGCGTTGCCTATGCGTAATATTGAATGTGAATTAAGTAAGTGAACAAAAGTTAAAATAAATCTGACGGAAACCAAAAAACAAAAAAAATTGTTTTTTTTTTAAAGTTTGTTTATTAAAAAAAACTTTACTAGCCTAAAAGCATGCTTAAAATTTTGTATAGATTTTGAAACAAAGGCAAAGGAATATTCCATAAGAAAAAAATAATATTTTCATTATAAAAAATGCTTCAACCTTTTGTTTATTTATTATTTAACAAATTAATTTAAAATAAACAAAGACTATTTTTTCCAAGCTTCAAATCGGCATTTGCACTACTTTATAAATCTCTCATAGTTTTCTGTATTTTAACGTGTCTGGTAACAACCGGTTTACGGCCATTTTGTATTCTGTGTGTTGCATTGATTTAGTCGGTCTGGTTTCCGTTGTGGTTCATTGCATGTTGCCGCACTGTCTGCCATTTTAGCTATAAGCATACGTAAGTATGTATGGAAAGTTGCATGTGTGTTGTCTCTCTGTGTGTATGTGTGTAACTGTTTATTTATCGCTGCTCTAGCCAAAAAAAAAGGTCTGTCTATGAATATGTGTTGTAGTTGTGTCTTTTTAACGTTCATGCTAACTCCGTCTGAATCTTTCTGGCCCTAACATGCAATGACGTCGCGTGTTGGCAGTAGCGAAAAAAATTCTGTTAGTTATGCAAAAAGTTTGCTGACAACGCAAGGCATAAAAAAACTTAAGGTCACTGCACTTTTTGTCTATTATAACACACACACACACACACACACAGAAACACAAGGACTTTAAGGACTAGCTGCCGAAAAAATGGAAATTTGGTTAAGCAACAATAGACTATGGGAGGTTAAAGGACTCACTGATAGTAAGCGAAAAAGAAAAAGTGCCGTTCAAGCATAAAGCACAAACAGTTGCAGCAGCACTGGCTCTCAAACTGTACACGCAAAATGAACATGACTACATCTAATGCAGCACAACTGCAGCTGACGGGAGCAAGGGAATGAAAATAAGAAAAAAAGGAACCAGCAGCTGCCTGAAACTGCCAACAAGAACTTGGCACATTGCCCGCGACTTGGCCGGGCCAAGAAACAGGCATTGCCAAAAATTGAATTTAGTTACGAAAGCAAAAATGGAAAATTGAGCATTTTCGTATGCTAAATAGTCGGGAAATTTATGAGCAGAGCTGCATTAAAGCGCAGGCAAAATAGTTAGTGGAACTAACAGGCAAAGAAAATGAATAGAAAAAAAAAAGAGATATATAAAAAAGAAAAGAAACGAAACGAAACGAAACGAAAGCATGCCAAACAGTAACTCAAAATATAAATCTACCTACACATTGCAAACAGTTTGCAAAGCGTTGCCAAACAGCCAGTTAGCCTGCAAGCCTATTGTAGCATGACTAGTTGAGAAGTCTATATATGTACATAATATATGAACATACTATGTGCATAGTATACACATATGTATACATCATATATCATTAGCATCATCGGTTATAAAGCTAGCCACATGCAAGCACGCGACGCTGACGCAGTTGGACATGGACTTGGACACGGACATTGCTAATGTCCTCGTCCCCAATCTCGACTTCGCTCTCTGGCAAGCCGTTTGCGAAGCACTGCAAAACCAAAAAATTACAGAAAAAAAAGCAAACAAAGAGAAAAGAATACAGCAACATGAGACCATACGAAATAAATTGAAGAATATTTGTGTGTTAATATGAACGGCAATCAGTTTGAGTCAAACGGATAAGAAACTCAATACTTTCTTATTGTTTTCACAAGTTTGTTTTAGAGCTAAAAACATTTATGTACTAGTGATTCCGCTGCACCTTTTTTTCTCACACATCGTTTGTGTTCTTTGAAATATCGAATTAATAGCAAACGAATTAGGTACTACTAATAAATTTGTTTATTTTCGGTTGTCGTTATTGTCTTCTACCTTCTTGCTCTGCTTTTCGGCATTCTTCACTGCCTGCTCGTTCTCGTTACTCTTCTCGCTATATTTCTCGCTATACACCTTGCTATGATTGCTTCTCGTTATTCTTTTGACTATTTCTCTCGCTATGTTTCTCGTTATGTTATTAGTTTACTATTAGTTACTCGATATTCTATTCTCGCTTTAATGTTACCTTTCTATCGCCAGTGCATTTGCAATGTTTTAAATCAAAATGATGCAACATTATTTGCCTTAAGGCAACTACCAACTAAATGCTTTAAAGTATCAGATGGACACCTATGCATATTCCATTGAAAATATATACGTTCTATGTTTTTAATTGGACTCACCTGTTGCATGTTGCGCCATTGGCCGCTGGCATCGTGCTCGATGTCATTGTGTGCCATATCGTTGCCATATATATTGAATTGACTCTGCTGATTCTCGTGGGGCTGGTCATCTGGTTGGGCAGGCATTTCGGTGCCATATAGTATCATGTCCCATTGTGTGATTTGTGCTGTAAGGCAACCAAATGAGATTAGACAACTCTGACAAAAACCAAAAACACAAAATCAAACTCAAAATTGAAATCCTCAAAAAAAAAACATAGAAAAGCAGAAACAACGGAAACAAAATTGCGAGCACAGTATGATTTATGAAAGACGAAAAGGGGCGGGTGGCGGACCAATAAATCTGCCAGATGCTAGAAATAAAACAAATGATGTGACAACACAATTTTGAAAATAAGGCGCCAGCGCCAAAAACTCAACAGCCAAATGAAAAATGTGCTGCATATATATATATATCTATATTGCTATAACATTTTTTTTTTTTTTTGTTTTCTGATAAGTAGCGAAATTGGTGAAAGTTGCACTTTGCAGTTTGCACTTTGAAGTTTGCATCTTCCACTTGCAGTTTATAGTTTGATTGATGAAAGCCGCTCTGTGGCAATAATAAAAAAAAAAGTTGCAGATTAAACTTTAAATACGTTATGAAGAAAGTTCACAGAGAAGACTTGTACTTGATTTTATTTGAAACCATTTTTTGCTAACTTTACGTAGTAAAAATGTGAAAATATCCTTATAATATTATAGACATTTTGCATTATCATTAAATAGTTGAAACAAAAAAAAAGAAGAAAATCCAACTCAACTTTTTGGTAACGAAAAAAAAAAAATAAATTAAAAATCTAAACGAAATGTTTTCTTTTGCAAATTTCTGGCTACCATTCTGGCTGCGATAGCTGCTCGGTGCTAGTTGCAATCCGCCCTCCTCGTCATCATCATCATCATCCTCCTCCTCGTCATCATCGGCATCGGCAGCGCTGATATCTTGAGACGTCAGGACGCCGGCCGCAGCCATTAACAGCTGCTGTTTCTTTAGTATGCGCTGATCGGGCAAAAAGCTGCTGCCGCCCGCGGGCATAGCGGGTGGCAAGGAGGCAAGTGCGGGAAATTCCGGAAAAATGGGGAACAATTGAGATGAGGGAGGCGGCGGCACTGATGGTGACTTTTTGGTATTGCCCGGACGAATATTGCCAACGTTGGCATTACCCGTTGTGGGCTTAAACAGATCCACTTCAAACTGTTTGCCCTGCTTCCGTGGCGATTGCTGCTGCTGCTGTTGTTGCTGCGTACTAATCTTGGCTTTTGGTATGCTGCTGCTTTCGTATGGCTCAAGTTCCGGAAAGATGGCTTGGATCTTTTCGTAGTGCTCGAATAGTTTGGGTATGCGTGAGTCCTGATTGTTATCCTTAACCTGTTTGGCTGCCTTCACTGGCAAACGTTGTCCATTGCCTCGATTGTTGTTGTTATTGTTGTTGTTGATTTCGCCAACGACTTTGCGTGTTTTGTCCTCATAGAACTTTTCACTGGAGCTTAGTTTGGGTCGTTGCGTTTGCAAATTATTTGAATGACCTTTGGACTTGCCACCACTGCCTCCACCGCCTCCTTGCTGTTGCGATATGCGATAGTATTTATTCTTGTTGGTGTTGCTGTTGCCATTGCCATTGCTATTGCTATTGCTACTGTTGTTGTTGTTGTTGCTACTTTGCGTAGTTTGCTCCTTTTTATTGGATTTGCCTTCGTTCGCTTTGTTGGCCTTATTTCCCTTGTTGCCCTTATTATTTGCTTTATTGTTGCCCTTATTGTTGTTGTTGTTGTTATTGTTATTATTATTGTTGTTGTTGGACTTGCCCAATATAACACCATATGTGGCGGATATTTGCTGATAGCCCTGTTTGGGTGGCGGCGGCGACAGTATTGGCAACAATGGATTGTTCGTCACAAAACTGGATTTATTTGGCGGCATCTTGCCCAACGGCAATTTGGCGCCACCTGCCGGCGTATTGGCGAAATTATTGGGCGATATACGCGGATATTGCGGTGAATAGATCTGATGCAAATTGCTTGTAGTGCTTCCACTTCCACTGCTGCCATTTCCGCTCGAATTAGGTGTGGTTGCTTGCTCAGCGCTGTTTGCTCTTGGCACCGAAATCGGATCATTGGGTTCAATTGTCAGCGTTGTGCCATAGAATATCAATGACCATTCGCGCAACAGTGCGTGTCCTGTGTTTCGAGGTTTTGGTTTAAGGTTATGAATACCCAGATGTGATGAGCGATGTGATGCATTAATGAGTTTTTTTAGTACACAGTTCCACAAAAAGCGCAGCATGTCAAATATGAATTTTTTGCATATTTCGATATTATATTGTAGTTGGAGGAGTTAGAGTTTAGAATCCTTAAAGTCACTTACCCATATAACGTCCCTCGTTGTGAATTTCCAGCTGCCAGTTGCCATGCGGTGACTCGCCCCAGGTGTGCACTGACATGAAGGGCCATTGATTGAAACCGGATCGGGAATTATCATGCGTGCTGTGAAAGAACAAGAATGTTGATGGTTAGGTCATAATAGAGATTGATTACTCTAATTATCTGATTATTCAAATTCATGGTGCATGGTATAAACTTCGTACAGGTTCTTAGTTATGATCTAATACTCTGCATTCAAGATTATTATTATTCATTCTACAAAGATTTAAGGACTTTGACCACAAAAAGCTCACGCAGTTATAGAAATTCTCTTCCTGTACGTAATTTAATATTAAACTATTCATGCAATACCCTAACTCACTTTCTTTTTATTTCGCATCCTAAACCATTATCATATTTTACTAAATTTTGTCTTTGGACTTAAACGTTTATCTAAAGTTAAGATTCTGAAATTGTCATTGCCTTCTAAAAACTTTAAAAGTTAAAATTTTTTCTTAGACCTTCCTTCAACATAAGCTTCACTTACCGAGTTGTTAACAACGTGACTTTGGTATTCGCTGGTGATTTCAGATAAAGCTGAATATCGCCACGTCGCTGCGAGGTTAACGTTATTTTGGCCTGCACATGCTCCAGATAATTGACAGAGAGACAGTGATTAACGGACAGCTGGAGAGTGATGTGTGAGCGTGGTAGAATGGGTCTAAAATCAAGAAAATGAAAAAAAAACACACATTAAGTATTGTTTGTCATTGGGAAGAGGTCGACTTACATGTCCACATGTGGTGCATTGATTTCGCAACGTTGCTGCTCTGGCACCGTTTTCCAGTTGCGTGCAACACGAACCATTTCGGTGGCATCCATGAGACCATAGCCAAAGGAATGGCTCACACGTCGGCCCACACCGTTGCGCGACCAGCTGGAATCCTTGAGATTCGCCGGCTTAGCGGTGCGCACCACAATGTGCTGCAAATCGCGCCAGGTTAGATTCTGATTCGATTGCAGCACCAGGGCGGCAATGCCAGCGGCGAGCGGTGCCGAGGCCGAGGTGCCCGTATGCGATGCCGTGCATGAGTGATGCAAATCTGTGGTGACCACCTGCTTCTCGCTCTGCCCGCCGCTGCTGTAGGTGGTGGCCAGCGTGGAGCTGCATTTCTCCGAATACCACGGCACATGACCCTCCTCTGTGGCGCTCGATATGGACAGTGTCCATATCGAATTCGTATAGCCATCGCAATTGCAGTTATCCATCTCCCTGCCCCCATTGCCCGATGCCCAAATGAAAATGCTGCCCTTGCCCCCACGGCCTATCGTTGTGCCCTCAATGAAAGCACGCGATGCCAATTCACCGGGACCATCAACCGTTTTGCCATCATCATCGGGTCCCCACGACGCACTATAGATGTCAATGTGCTGCGGATTGAGCGAAAGCGAACGCGCCTCCACAGCATCCGTTACATCACCATCCAGCATTCGCACACCGCCCACACTTGCCCCATACGCAATGCCCACGGCACAGAATGAGTTATTCGCTGTGGCAGCCACCTCGCCAGCACAACGAGTTCCATGACGATTCGAATCGGTCATATCATAATGCGGCATTGGATCATCATCGTGACTGTTTACATCATAGGACGCTTTGGGATCCTATTTGTGTGAAATAACCAATGAAGAAGTGTTCAATTTAAAACATGACGTTCTGCAGAACTTACATAGTTTTGCTCGATATCCGGATGATCGGATTCGAGACCATCATCCAGTATGGTGACGACAACACCTTTGCCAGTTATGCCCTGCTTCCAGGCGGGTATCACATTCATATCCAAGCCACCGCCACGATTCTGTTGAGCACACTAATTAGTTAACAAACCTTCTTTATAACTTATAGGACACTTACCAAGTACCACATTTGCGGCCACTTAGGATCATCGAAGGGCACCGCATCTACCAGTGACATGGCCCTGGATGAAGTGCGCGATGGACGCATGCGTATAAAGTCACGCTTGGAACGCGATTTGGCACGCTGCTGTTTGGCCCATTGGACGCGCTCGTCCAAGTCGAGGCGGGTCTGATGATGTGAGGCGGGCGTCAAAGAACGCTTCGACACCTTGTGATGCGCAAAGTGATAATGATCATTAAAGATCTGTAAGTGGCACAGAATTAGAAAGTATAGTATTAGTTATGTAAAATAGGTTGCGAAGGTTCTTAAATTTTGTAAGCAATTGGTTAAAGATATCATTGTTTGAACATCACAAACATTTAATATCGAATCAGACTTTAACTTTAATTATTCAGCTAAGGTTTTTGCCTTCTGGAAATATTCACAAATATCCGGTCATAGTCTTTCTCAAAAACTAAAGATATTTATGTAGAATTTTATGATAAATTTTAATCAAAACAGTGTGCCTTTCTTTAAACATTATTCATTATATTACTATACATTATTTTACTCCTTTGTTAATCCAAAACAGTTTTCAAAACATATACAATTTGATTAACCAATAACTTTTACGTACAAAAAATGTCATCGCGACTAAATAAAGTGCGTCAGTTGGCGGAAAAGTTATTTACGCCATCGGAAATAAATCGTTTCAAGGCGTATCGCAATAAGTTTTCACAAAAATTTTTACAACTAACTGCCTATAACTTCAAGCGACCCACAATACCCAAGTGGATGAATTCGCGTTACTTTGCATCGCAGGAATGTGAAAGTGAGAAAGTTAAATATATTCTTGCGATTTTAGTGTAAACTCAATTTTCATTTACTCTACAGAACCGTGTGAACCATGCAAATGTTGTGAGCCCAATTGGGATGAGATACGTCCACCCGGTAAACCTTATGAACCACGAGATACACACTATTGGTATCCGGATCCGGAATTTCTGAAGCAATACGAGGCCCTAGTTATGTGGCCCGTGGGCGAGGAATGGAAGAAGCGTCCGAAGCCATCAAGTCGCTATTTTCCACCCACAAATCGCAGTTTTCGCACAAAGTTCATCAATTTTGGACCAGCCCATCCGGCGGCCCACGGCGTGTTGCGCATGATCCTCGAACTAGATAATGAGACAGTGCTTTCAGCAGATCCGCACATTGGTCTGCTACATCGAGGCACAGAGAAGTTAATCGAATACAAGACCTATACTCAAGCTTTGCCCTACTTTGATCGTTTGGATTATGTTTCGTGTATGGCCTGCGAGCAAGCTTATTCTCTGGCCGTGGAAAAGCTTTTGAATATTGAAATTCCCGACCGGGCTAAATATATACGCACATTGTGTGCTGAGCTGATGCGTCTAACGAACCATACGATGGCGCTGGGCGCCTCCATACTTGACTGTGGTGCCATCACACCACTCTTCTGGCTCTTCGAGGAGCGGGAGAAACTGTACGAGTTCTCCGAGCGTCTGTCCGGGGCTCGTTTGCACGCAGCATACATTCGTCCGGGTGGTGTGGCACAGGATATGCCACTGGGTTATGGCAAGGATTTATACGAATTCATTGCCCAGTTCACGGATCGCTTGGATGAGGTCGAGGATGTGGTAACAGATAATCGAATTTGGCGCATGCGCAACATTGGCATCGGTGCCATCTCGGCCCATGATGCCCTCAACTTTGGTTGCACAGGACCTGTTCTGCGTGCCGCTGGCGTTAAATGGGATCTACGCAAGCAGCAACCCTACGATGCCTATGAGGATATGAAGTTCAATGTGGTAATTGGTTCACAGGGTGATTGCTATGATCGTTATTTGGTGCGCGCCCGAGAGATGCGCGAATCATGCAGCATTATTCTGCAGTGCCTCGATCGCATGCCACCCGGTCATGTCAAGGTCGACGACAAGAAGATAATGCCGCCGCAACGACATCAAATGAAGACAGGCATGGAAGATCTAATACATCATTTCAAGCACTTTTCACAGGGCTATCAGGTGCCGCCGGGTGCAACTTACACTGCCGTAGAGTCGCCCAAGGGAGAATTTGGCGTCTACTTGGTTTCGGATGGTAGTTCGCGACCCTATCGTTGCAAGATTCGTCCTGCATCTTATGCTCATTTAGCTTTAATGAGTAAGCTGTCGCCCATGTTTTTGTTGGCCGACATTGTGGCTATAGTTGGCTCGCTAGATATTGTATTTGGTGAGATCGATCGTTAGTAATTTAAATGTGACTGCAAATTGTTTATTACCACTTCAGAATTTAAACAAAATAAAGGGTTTAACTTTCAGAAGCCCTTAATTGAATAACTTAAGGCATATTGGCTGTTATTTTTTGGGTTAGTGTCAAAATCTCAACATGTGACTGTTAAAAAAGAAACACATTCATTAAATGCAAAGCTGACAGCCTCTCGTGTGACCGCCAATCATTTAGCATATCACACTGTTGTGCTTCTGGCTGTCAATCGCATTGGCATAAGAGTGTCAGGATCCTAACGAGGGACTGTCGAACTTTCACTTTGGGGCTGACTAAGTTCAAGTTGTGGGTGTGTGAATTTCAAACTGTATGAATATCAAACTTTATTGTAAGAAAACTTTCCCCTAAAATTATGCTATGGTTTTATGTGTAACTCTTCTGTTCACATTTATGGCTGCAACTGACATTTAATTACACAACTCTAAGCAACAACAAGAATAGCAGCAATTACAAGTGTTGGCGTCAACACAAACAACATAAGCTATAATATAATAATGACAGGCGGAAAGGAAATTCGTTGAGTTTCCACAAACATCACGTCAGTAAATTTGCTATTCTCTGTGTGTTTGTGTGTGTGTGTGTGTGTGTGTGTGTGTGTGAGCAACAATTTTAAATAAACTTCTCACGTACGAAAACACACACACCCAAAAATAAAATACACAGTTCTCATAATTATATTCCGTATATGTTGTGTTTAACGCAATTTCTGCAAAATTGTTGTGATTTATGTAAATGTGTGTGTGTGTGTGGTGTCCAGGGTTGCCATAGCATGACTTGCCTTATCTGTCTTGGTGTCTGGAATTTGCTCATAATTGAATTTTATTGTTTGAAATTCTTTGCCAAATTACAATTTAAATGGTGCAAAACAACAATTTTGCAATTACTTTTCGTTATGCCTCAAGAATTTTGTTGCCGCCTTGGGCCTGCCTTTTATCAACTGGAATTTTGATGATCAAAACTTTTGTTCGTTTTCGCAACATTAAAAACGACAAAAAAGGACATGTTTACGGAATCCCCACCGAAAATATGTTACTTTCGAATGAGGCACCAAGGGGTTGTCATAAATAATAGCAATTTTATATGACTTACATCTCGTAATGAATTTTTAATAATGATAAAGAGAAAATATGTTATTAAAAAATTTGATTTAGTATTTCTTTACAAAATGTATTAAACAATACGACAACAGGTATCAAGAAGAACAATCGAAACATTTATTTTACGTTCAAGGTAATTTAAACTAAACCTTTCTAATATTTTAGCCAAAAATATTAAAAAATTGTAGTTAAAACTCTTCTATTAAATTTTATAAAATTTTGATTTACCTTGTCCCAAACTAAGACTTTAACTATTTCGTTTAGAACACATTTTTGGCATGTGAAAACTAAATGAACGTAAAGGCCGCTGTCAACTTTTTACCTCTGCTACAATATTTAAAGTTGAGCTTTTAGCACAAGCACCCCAATAAAGTTGTAGTTTTTATGGGTTGCAGTGCTATTAACATGACATGCACTTGGCAACCCTGCCAAGCGTCTATTGTTGTTCGCTGTGTTGACATTTTTAAAAGGCAAATTGCTTAACATACGCTTTTGACTGTTGCCAAAAACTTGTCCATGATTTTCGCCTGATTTTTTGAGTGCGTTAGAGCTGTAGATATATAGTGAATGAGGAAGGAGGAGAGGAAGGCAAGGAAGCACGCCCGTATGGCAACACATATGCATCATTAAGCGCTTTACAAATATTATCATTGACCAAAAAGTCCCAGCGCAGACGGCCAGGTATGAACACAGTCAACAACGATGACAGACTGCGCCGTACTCTTTTTGTAGTTTTCAAATGGAGTGAAAAAATTGAAAACTTAAACCAAAATCTGACTAACTGCTATCGTAGGTGAACACTAAGATAAAAACAATGTCGACTTTGACAAAGCATAACCGAAAATCGATCTAACTTTCAGAAACAGTGTTTAACAAGCGGCAATGAAGCATAAAAGTATGCTACACAATTTATTTATGCCCACAGCAGGATGTCGCCCTTCGATTTGCAACTACGGAAGCGGTTTCCTGTGCCTCCATGTGTGTTTGCATGTGTGCGTGTGTGTGTGTTTAGCTGCCAGCATGTGTTTGTACTGAAATTTGAGCACTTGAAAAAGGTACGTACGTGTCGCCAATGTACCGCCTACAACAAACAAACCAACCGGCCAACAACTCTCACTCTCAGTCATTTCGTCTCCCAGCTTTAGCCCACATCCTGTTGAGCACTAAATTTTTAATTGCAGCCACTTTCGGCGTACGTGTCGCCCCATCGCTGGAAGCTCGTTTAGTTTTTATGCAAACGACTACTTCCAACAACTATCATCCCTTGGCCCCACTTTTATGAGACAAACGCCCTTCTCGCCACAACGCCCGACTATTCCATCAAGTTTATTAATTTATGCACCACATCAGCAGGAGGTGGACGAGGAGGAAGAGGAGGTGCAGACACCGATTCCGGATGGGATCTACATACTAGTTAGTTAAACATACTCTCGTCCGGCTCTCCTCTTCGTTTCGCATACATATGCAATTTTTCATTTTTTCATTTTCAACATTTTTAATTGAGTTTGGAGTCGAAAGTTAAGTTTACTGTGCGGGTGTCCTGGCTGGTCTGAGCTTTGTTTTAATTGTGTTGTTGCGGTTTCAATTAAAATTGACTTACAGCTTCAATAGTTAACTCTATTTCTCTCTCGCATTCTCGTCGCCACTCTATCTACAAAGTATTTTCATCAAGTTTAATTGCCCGTTGCTGGTTTAATGGATATTTTTGAGTGTGCTGTGCGTTTTTATGACGGCACCACAGATATGTATGTATGTATGTTTATAGTATATCTATATAGTATCGCTTATATAACATATACCCAAAACGTACCAAGATATAATTAAAGTCCTTACAAGAGATTGTTGTTGTTTTCACCCAGTAAAACCGCAAATTTCCGAATACTACGTTGACAGCACCTGCTTGAAACTGTTGCAACTGCCTGCGTTTTCATCAATGATTTCCCACACATTTTCCGGTTTGCTTACTCTCTCTGTCTCTCTTTCTCACTCGCTCTTTCTGTTACACTGATTGTGACAGGCGAATTTACTAGTGCATTTGTCACAGACAAGAAAGTAGACCAACACAAAGGGAATAAGACGACAACAAATAACAAGTGTGTGAGAGAGAGAGAGAGAGAGAGAGAGAGAGCGAGCGAGTGCGCAATATGTTAAGCTGTGAATAATGCGAAACGTGGAGTGCTTTGTAGCAGTAGAAGCCAACAGCAAAAGCAACAAGAGCAAAGCTTTTAAAATTGTCAACAATTTAATTAATCAACTTGCCAAGTGAAAAAGAAGAAAAACGATGAGAGAACGAGACGGCAAGAGGTTACAGCTGATAAATGCGCTCAAGGGGGCGTGGTAAAGCGGGTACGAATAGAAGCCGAGATTAGCCGCTGGGTTTGTTAGCACTAAATGCGGTTCTATAAAAAGCGCTCGTCACGTCTACTGCCACGCTCAATTGCCAACGTGAATGGTTTACTTTGAAAGGGCCCAGACAGGGACAGCACCTGCAAGTGTGCGAGGGAGACAGCCGAGCAATATAAATATGTGCACCGTGTAATTAGCTGATAATTAATTAAGCTCAAAGCGGGCGACTTGCGGCAAAGCTGTGGCTTTCGGCACTCGCCTGTTTGTATGCAATTTTGATTTTCAATTAAGTTAAGGCAAAACGATAGACGATAAAC
This sequence comes from Scaptomyza reducta, assembly GCA_035044485.1. Classification (NCBI taxonomy): domain Eukaryota; kingdom Metazoa; phylum Arthropoda; class Insecta; order Diptera; family Drosophilidae; genus Scaptomyza; species Scaptomyza reducta. The sequence goes on along the minus strand of JAWNNV010000703.1, from coordinate 38,610 downwards.
GTATGTTAATGCCCTGTGGTCATTGACATGTTAAGTAATTAGATATTAAGGAACATTTGTGTTAAGAAACAGTAAAAACTTGAAGGGAAACTAGTGAAAAGGGAAATTCTAAATGCATTTAGGATCTAGTTAGAGCTATATAATTGATTTTTATGTGGTTGTTTATCAGTCAATATTTAATACGCACGTTTTTCTAATGCAGTGTTAGGCAACACTTAATGCTATTGTTATGGTACTGTTTAACACACTAACAGGCTAAACAATTGATGTATTATTCTGTTGTTTATTGTTATTTATTAAAATTATTATTTTATTGTATTGTAGTTATATTAAACCGGATACTTGATACCGGACATCCCTATTTGTGCTGACTAACCCTGTTTATGCGCTTGACCTGTGACATAACATGGCAAACAGGGGCAAAAACAAGGACCATGTTTTTTTTTTTTGTGTGTTCCTTTCAGTTGTGCATTTGCAAATTTTGTGACAGGTGTCAGGCGCTTTAAGGGGTTTTGGGCGGGCAGAAGCTGTAAAGTGCCACACAAAAGTTGCGTAAGATGTCAACTGCAGTTGGCAGCTTTGTGTTATGTTCCTTGTAACATTTTATGACAGTATTCATAAGGGGTTTGACAATTTTACATATTCCAAAAATTGGCACAAAAACTATATGAATAAAAATTTTATCATATGTGAAAAACTTGAGATAAGCTTTGTCATATATTAAGATTATTTTAATATATAACAAAAATCAATTACGTTATGATTTTGTTGCATTTTTAGGGGTTCTTAAGCTTTTTGTGTGTTTGTTTTATCTAGAATAATGTATCTTAAAGCTTTTCAACTTATAATCATTTTAGCTTCTTAAATTTTTATTCGTTAAAAATCTTGTTTTGCTTTCATTAACCATTTGAGAGAATTTATGTCCGTTTTTTTTTGCCTGCCGGCGTACATGTGGTTGCCCAATCAGTATAAGGGCCAGTGTTGCCATTATCATGCATACAAACGGTGCAATTGTTCGGACTCGTTAGTTCGCCGCCTGTTGCTTTTTATGCGAAAGCAATAAAGCTGAAAACTTTTTTCCGTTTTTTTTATTATTCATTTCATTGAACAATTGTGTACGCTTGCCTTTTTTGCAATATTTATAGAAAGTGGGTGGCGATTTGTACGAAACAATTGGTGGAGAACACGAACAACACACACACACAAAACAATAGGGAGAGGAAAAAGTTGAGTAAAGACCACAGCAAAAAAAAAAGTCGAAAAAAACCTTTGCATGCATATTTATGGCTTTTGCTCTTTATTTGCTAAAAGCAAACAATAAATTGAGTTTGTTTATGCTATGCCACACCCACTAGCAAAAGTAAGTCTATACAAACACAAACACACACACACACACTGTATGTTTAGTTAATGCTGCGAATATCTGGCAAATCTTAAGACAGCTAATAAACTAATTCCTAGGCATAGTGTCTAGCCTTAGGCTAGTCTTATGGTAGATAAATAAGTCTGTTTGTAGGGTTTGTACATATGCCAGCCTTTTCGCAATGTCTCAGCTTCCACCCGGGGGTAAATTTTAGCAAAGAAAATCTACCCCAATTCGGTTAGATACAAACAACATAATTGTTTTTATGTACATAGCCCACGTTGGAATAGAGTTTCCATCTGTGCGTGAGTGTTATTTTTTCTTTTCTTTTCTTTTCGTTTAAGCAATCAGGTAGGCTGGCTTACCCTAAAGACTGACAGACAGAGCATACAGATTGGACAACCCTTGGCACAAATGCATGTCAAACTGTCCCCTGTGGGTAGCGCATCATTGAGGGTAACTCACAAACAAAGGAAGAAAAATTTAATAAAGCAAGAGATCAGCTGCTGTAAATTTTGTGGACCTGGTCTTGGGTTCAGCTTTTTATGGCAATTGGGGAGCAATATTTTAGCAAACATGTCTGGCTACAAACTCTCTTAAGGGTTGCTTGCCTTTTGCTTGGGCAACTAAACAAAGTAACGAAGATATCTGAGGGCTTAAACTTTTTGGCAACAAAAAACACAGAGAACACACTTCTAGCCATTAAACCTTAACAAAAAAAAAACTCAATTTTCAAGGCATTCATTTGCTTAAATTGACTGTGACTCTTTAAAATGAATTGAATTTAAAAAAATATATAACAAAATATTAGAGTTTGTGCTTTTAAATCAACAATCATATCAATAAACATAATGATAAAATATATGAGAAAACAATTCATATTCAAATCAGTTTTTAATAATGTTTATTACTATTAAATTGCTATATAAAATATTCTTCTATTAAATTTGTAGCTCTAATGATTTACAATTTATTTGTGCGAAAAATAAATAAAATGCATCGGAAAAACACTTTTATAGACAGCTAATTTACAAAATGATAATTGAAGGTTTGTTGGGGGAGGATAAAACGAGAAAATGAAATTCTAAATTGATCAGCAAAGCGTGTGTGTCTGAAATATGAGTGACAACAACAACACAGCATAAAAGTGGATGTTAATCAGCAGCTGAAAAACTGATAATAATAAATTTTAATTGATTCTTTTTTATATATGCATATTATTGAATGGCATTGGACACCCTACAGTCCATTTAAATCAAAAGAGATTTTATGGCAAAATAAATGCGAGCGAGACTTTTGTGCGATTTTCAATTTATTTATACAGAGCCAGGCGCCAATTACAGTCATGACTGATTTTATATAATTTACACATTTTCAATTTATCGCAAATTAAGTAAAATGAAATGTAATTTTATTTACAATTAATTGCACTCATTTTGCCATACATACATACATATCATTAATTAATTTAAGGGCTTTTTATTGCACTTGTAAAACTGCACCCCTGGGACCAGTTAATGTAAAACTGTAATGCAATACCTGTTAGTATTACAGAAACCGTCGTTTTATGAAATAATTACTACTTTTAACATCTCAAGTTACGTAGAAAATGTGAAATAACTTGATAGCCAAATCATTTGAAGCCACTCAACAACTTTGACATTGTTTGGAGTAGTACGTAAGCTGATTCCAGTGAGCCTGCGTGTGTCTATGTACCACTCATCAAAGTTGCATTAGTCACCCAGTCGTCGAGCAGTTGTCAAAATTGGTAAGCAAAACAGTTCCGCCCAAGTCCGGTGTAAATGCGACAGCTGTGCCCCACAAAATTGATTTACGAGCACAATTTTGACAATCGTTTTTCGATCAAAATCTGCTTCGCAAGTGTAACATGAAAATTCCAATTTAAACAACAAAGAATTTGTATATGCCTATCAAAAAATACCCTATAAACCGATAAGACAAATCCATCTTCATACCATATACTATATTGTATTGCAATATCTTTGTTAATGCTTTTCACTTGTTATATAATCAGTATGAGTATGAGCACGATGGCTTTTTCCAACCGCTGACAAACATTTGCACAGGATGTTTATGAGAAAAGGAAGAACGAGTTTACAAAAATCAGAGGCTCCCTTTTGAATTTTATTCATTAACTACGGGTATTTGCATTGATGACTCGCGCCTCGGCCATTTGTTTAATGGGTTGCCCTTTGGGATATTTCAACAATCTGCTGGCATTCGGCATACACGTACACAATTGTATAGCATATGTGTGTCTGTGTGTGTGTATGCATACCGCCATGGAATTTATTGACTATTTGAATTGATGGCAACTTTTCACAGGACGTTTCATTATTTGATCGGTAAGTCAAGCAATTGCATGCGACTATCGCCGCCTGGTTGTCAGCTTGAAGTTTTCAATATGAATGTTAAGAATTTAATCAGTATAAAATATTTCGCAATAGCAATTTATAATATACATTTAAGGTTGTGTAAATCAATTGGGACAGTGTTCTCAAATTAAAAAATGACCATTATCAAAAATAATTTCATTTCAAACAACGTCAAGCAAAGTACTCAAAACTTCAAACTCTACACCTTTTATGTATTTCAATATATATAATTTAGATACAATTTTCAACAAGGCATCTTTAGGTTTGCCACTGTACGTACTACGTACACATATTGAGTGCACAATGATGATGATTTACTGGGCACATTTTCCAAGAATGCCCTAAAGAGAATGCACAAATATTACGCATACGCAATGTGCGCCCGTCGATGCAGATCTGCATTGAAATTGCCAAGGCGCATTCAAGCGCAAACAAAAGCAATGAAGCCAAGCGAGTTAACCAAACCGAACAGTACCGTACACACAAACACACACACACACACAAGCACAACTTGGTAATATTATTGAGAGTATTTGAGGTTGGGGGGAGTAGGGGAAGGTAACCACTTTAACAGAACAGGCAAACCACTTTACGAAATACTTGTATATGGGATGCAAACTATCTCGACTCATATCAGGGGAATGCAAGAGTATTATAGAATGTGCGATATACAATATGTGCACTTATAAACGCACTCGGCTCTTGTTTGCAGCAGTTGAATATTGTCTAGAACATTCCTTAAAATACCACATAATAATGGTTTGGATGAAAGGGGAATTTAATAGACCACTCCAAGTGTATGAAGTGAATAAAATGTATTTATTATATTTTTATTTAAGAAAAGAAAATAAAACTATTAAACTAAGAGCTATACAGTATATAGTCTTTGCTTATAAAAAAATAATACAAAAAAATTAATGATACGAAACTTGTATTTAACTGAAAATACATCTGTAAACACGAATTAAATGAAAACACTAAAAATTCCTTTCTTAACACATCTACCCCAATTTGATCCGTTTATAGAATATAACATCCAGTCAAAGTGTTTTCGACTTGGAACATTCCTACTTGTGTTTTTGCCTGCTATTTGTATAGCTCACATATGCTCATATTCAGTATCGTCATCATCATTATAATCATCAGCTGCTGCTGCTGCTTGGCTTGGGAGTTGGGTTTTGTTAAATGCCAACGCATCGGCTGCATTTTGGGGCCTCTTGCTGCTCCATTGCTGCTCCGATGGTTGTGTTGGATAAGTTCCATGTAAATTCTCAAAAAAATTTTGCATTTCAATTACGAGCAACAGCATTGGGCACGTAATTTGCACCCACAATAAGAAAGAAGAAATGGGTGTTGGGTGGATAGTCGTTTGCTTGATTCATTCCAAATTGATTGCACTTGTTGTTGTTGTTGTTGGATGCCAGACAGTCTGCGAAAAGGCACAACTTCGTGTACTTGGTGTAGTTGGTCGTTGGGTCTATGGGATCAATTCGAACATCGACTGATGCTGTTGATGACCCCATTTGCTTGAGTAATGATGCCACTTGGTATGCTTTTGGGCATGTCCTGTACAAGCATCGTGTCCGTTGCCAGTGAATCGATGGGGCTTAAGTTGCATTTCTGGGCGTTTAATGCTTGCAGCTCTCGAAATCGTTTTTAGTTGAGGAACCTTGTGCATTGGCATTGGTGTGGCATCTTATGGCTGGCTTTTTTTTTTCTTGTGCTTGCAATTTGCAAGTGCAATTGTTGTACTACTTAGCATTAAACAGACAACATTATTTTTGTCTGTCTGTTACTTCTTTGTCTTTTGTTTTTCCGCATTTCTAGGCAAAAGCAATTGATTCGATAGGTTTGGGAATCTGTCGCTTGTTAGTTCAAATTGATTGAAATTTGGTTTAGTCTCCCTTTGTTGCCACATTTGATTTGCCTTGTAATTGAATGTTGCATGCGGGCAAAAGCTCATTTCGGACACACACATACATTGCCATCGCCCGAGCTGGGGGCGGAAGTAAATTGGAGACTTTGTTTGCAGTTTAAGATTTGATTAGTGAATTAATTCAGAAGGATTGGAAAATGTTTGGAGCAGCAATCACGTGTGTGTTGTAAAGTAAATAGTTACGGGTAAATAATCGATAATTTTTTTAATTAAGAACTGTCTATCGAAATAAAAATTAATTTAATTTCTTATAGTGATTCACATTATTGTATAATATGGATTGTAGAATGTTAGTTTTACATAAGCATTTGTTAAAGCTGTACTGTTTGCGATTTCAGCAAGGAAACGCAGGTTTGAACTCATTAGCACTGCAGTACATAAGTCGCTTCCGAAAACAAATGTCTCCGCCGAGCGTTATGTATTAAGAAAAAAGGAAAAGGAAGCATGCAAGAAACGTAGCATACTTTAGGGCATAAGACCAGAGCAAAGCACAAACAACAACAACTAACATTCCAGATGAACAAGAAACGGAAAATGTGAGCTATTATTGCACCTGAAACATAAAAATGCATTCAAGCAAGTGCGGAGTAGCTAGTCAAGAAGTTGAAAGGGTTGGATAAATGGGGAAGGATCGGTATGGAGAAACCAAGCACCAAGCGACAAGCGACATGCATAGTGCAAGAAGTTTGCAAATGAAAAGCTCACATGTCAGCTAAGAAAATATGTCCAACACACAATTTTTGAGCCAAAAAAAGTTAAAAGCAACTTGTGTTGAGGGAACGTGGTGTATATGTCTGCGAGTGTGTGTGTGAGTGCTATTGCTGCCCCCAAGCAAAAGCGGAAACTTGAGACGGAAGCTGCCTATGGACCGTGCTCAATGCATTTTCAATTTCCGGTTTGCGGCTGGGTTGTGTAATTGCCAACACGTGTGAACTACCACGCGAATAACCAGTGAAAAGCTGTCCCACACATACACACAAGCAGCAATCCACACACACACACGCGTTAACTGCCTTTTCCCGTTGAGATTCCTTAACCATTGACAACACCGACAAAAATTTTAAGAAACGGTAACCACAAGTAGCAACAGTCATGACATCAACAGCAACAGCAGCTGTTGTGTGGCAACCATTTCTGACCGTGACACAAAGTGGCAATACTTTAAACGAGTACAATATAGTGTATTACACAAATCAAACAACAATCGTAAGTCGAGGGGTTCAATCACTCTTAAAGGGGGCGTGGCATGACGGATACGCACCATATGAAAGCAATTCCCCCTAAAGCTATTTTTCTTTACATGGGATTCTTTGGCGCTTATTCGTCCTTGTTTTTCGTTTTTTAAAATTTGCATAAGGTTTCTATTTTGCATTTGTTATTCTTTGTTAAGCTCAGAGGCCAAGTATGTGTAGATGGGAGAAGCAGAGTAATAAGTTTAATGAGAATGAAAATCTTAAAAACATTTGACAACTTTATTCCAATGATCAACATACAATAAGGTTGAAAATACTCCATATATACTCTACTTTTAACACCACACACAAATCTCTCAAAAATGTTTACTAAAAGTAAACTTGCATTCCATGTTCTAAAAGCCGAACCAAATCTGTGGAGACTGGTCAAGTTTTGGACCATTTTCATTGAAATTCCTAATAATTTGGCTTTAATTTGAATCCTTAAAACTTTTTTTTTTTGCAACATTTCAGCAATGCTTTTCAATTACTTTACACTTTAGTGAACATTTTCAACATAGATTTCAAGATGGGCCAGCAATCATTTCAAAACGATTATAGAAATTTCAGACACAGTTTTACTTTTCTTGTTTGCAACATTTCATTGAAAATTTGCATTAAAACTTTAAAAGTTTTGCATCGTCGAATGCACTGAAGTTGAGCTCATAAGAATGAAAACTCGTCAAAAGTTAAATTACTTAAAACTTATGTGCGGTTCCACGAACTGTACAAAATTTCATAAAAACTTTGCACAATAGCCATCACAGAAAAAAATTAAAGGCTAAAATGCAATGGACGGCAGATAAAAAACGTGGCTTAACTGAAGCGCAATTTTTTCTAAAGAAAAATCTATAAAGTATAACATATAACAGTTGAATGCATGAAAAAGACAAATAAAACAAATATTAAAAAAAAAAGACGAAGTAAACAAGGTATAATGCAGTATTGGAATTTAAGCACATGCATTGAGACTATTGCAGTTTTTTATGCGGTTAACAAAACTGTGGTAAAGTTGTGAAAACACTTTTAAAGTTTATTTCGGTAAGGAGGAAAACATCGCTAATTAATAATACTATTTTTTTTGAGATGACAAAGTAATAATATATAACATTTCAAAATTTTAATTTAAATGACTTTTATATTTTCCTTTAACTTGAGAGTTTTCTTCACAATCTACCATTTATAAATTCAATCGTAATTTGATTCAAATAGAAAAATCAACCGAAAACTTTTGGAGTTTGTAGTTATATACACTTTGATTACAGAAACAACATGTTGCAACTCATGTTGCGAGTGAAAGCAGCCCCTGCGGATTGCAGCCCTCACATCTCAACCCCCCTAGAGATCCTGTGTGAAGGAAGCGTGTGAGTTGCTCGTGGCAACATCAGGAAAACATCAAATGAAACCATTAAAGTGCAAATGTGAAGCGAATTGCGATTTGGCAGCTGAAGCAAGATCAAAGAGCCAACACGGCAAGAACTAAGCCAGGAACAAATTGCAAAAGGAAGAAGAAGAACAACAACAACCAATATTATTATTGTTGAAACACATTAATCAACAACATTTGCTTGGCATGTTGTTGTTTCTGCTTCTCACTTTTGGGGTAGTTTTGCTGAGCAATGCAGTTTAAGGTTTCCCAAATAAAGCAATTTGAACATGGAATTATTGATGAAATTCGTGACTGGTTTTAGATTGCAATAGAAGCGTTATGAAATGTGTAGTTGAATATGTGTGTGAGTGGGTGGTTGGGTTGCGTTGGGTTCGTGGTGGTGGAAATGCACTTAAGGGCTGATTTTTACTTTCTATTTATAGCCTAAGAAATATGGAGGGTAAGTTTTATTAATATCAGTTGAACGTTATTGGATTCTACTTTCAAAAGGTATGCCTTAATGGCGAAGCATTAGATGAGAACGTAGGAAAGATGGAAATATCGAGACAGTAATTGACATGACGTGAGTTTCATATTTTTGTTTGCAATTTATTGTTGAGACACTTTAAGATTTTTGAGTATTTCATTGTTGTCGATCAATAAATTAAAAGATTAGATTGTATAAAGTTCCTTAATATTTATGCATTTATTTTGGCAAATACTTTAAATTTTGATTATTTTTATATTGCATTGAAGGGCACTAAGCAATTTTCCATTAACGTTAGTTTCCAAGGTACTTAATGCTCAATATAAGTTTTAATATAAAACATACTATTCACCTTCTTTTTACTTTTCTTTCACGTTCCCAAATATCACTCACTTTCTAACCGTATGCTAAACAAAAGCAATATAAGTTTAATTTAAACCTCTTTGCTGTCTTTCAGTTTTAATCAGCATTAAACCCTTTTCAGTTTAGTATCCCCAAATTAATGTTTTACCCTAGTTTTTATTATATTGCAGGTAGCTTGTAGTTTTGGCATTTCACATAAATTTCAGACATTATGTTGGGGCGCCAATTTAACATCACCACACACACGTATGTAAGTATGTATGTGTAAGTATGCAAGTATGTAGATACGATATACATATTGTGAAACTTTAGCTACTTGTATTGTATGAGAGTATTAAGCGCACACCATAAGTTCGACCAGAACCAGCTGATGCGATAACGTAGTAGCTTGAATATACATTCATATGCATGTGTTTCATACTCCTACATATCATGTGAACTAATTTGGCGGCTGGGTTTTCCTGCCTGTCCTATCCTCTAAAGCTCAGGCGTTGTGCCTCGCGGTGGCATTGACAGGCGGACAGACAGGCGGTAGCGTTGGCGTTGGCGTTCGCTTCGCTTTTAATTTCCTAACATAATAAAAAATTAAAATGCCGGAAAAAATGAATTTGAAAAATGGAAATAGCATGCTCGCGTGCCCATAGCCGGCAGGGGGGAGGGGGTTGTGAGTGATGAATACACCGGTGAAGCTTCTAAGCGAGCGCTAGCGGAAATTTAACATTGCCAACATCCGGCAAAACCAGCGAAACAGCTTGAAAAAAAAAACTGGTTAGAAAAAAGTTCTAAGCCTATATATGTGCTTCATGATTATACTTTGAGGTTGAGTAAAGCGAATTAAACTTTTGAAAAATCGTAAATACAATTTAACTGAATCTTTAAGAAATGTTCACGCAAAAACAAGACTCAGCAAGTTGCAAGCACTTAAAATAATGTCAACATGCAAAGTTAAAGACTTTCGACATTCACTACTTTTCACGTAGTTGTTGCAACGAGCAGCGGCCTCAACTCATACGAACTTTTCCAAGTTGCTAGCAAAGAAGGGAAGAAGCTGCGTGTCAAACAATCATGAGATACAAAAAACAAAACCAAAGCAAAATTTGTTGCATACTCACAGGCTAAACACAAGTGAAAGTTGTTCGTGTTAAGAGAGAGAGAGACGGAGAAAAAAAATATTGGCAAAAAGAGAAGAAGAGAAGTAGAATGTGTGGCAGATTACACTCAGAGTCCTGTTACTGGGTTATTTGTCAGCGATCGCATGGCTCTAAACATTAAAGGAGCTGCTGCAACCAGAAAAGGGGTAACAAAAAGCAGTTGTGACTTTAAACAAACTCTGTGCTTGCCTGAAAGTAGGAGAGCTTAAGGGTAAGAGAGGGATTATGATGTGAGAAGGTCGTTGCAGGGCTTTAAATGTGTTTTGCGTAGCAGCTAAGAAGGCACTAACATACATGCAACACTCATCCGAACCCTTAGAACAGACAACACTTAAAGGCTTTATGCATGGCATAACAAGTTCTTCGCAAATGCGTGATTGGAACAAGTTTCAAAGTTTTAGTTTGCTGTGGGGCTGAAAGCATAAAACATCAAATATCTAATATTAAATTCCATGTGTGTTGCTGGCAAACTCACAAAATAAATGGCAGCTTTACTTCAGATTGACTTGCATAAAATATTTACTTAGATTTCGTTTTTAAATGTTTCATGACTATCAAGTTAACTTGTAAACTAATTGCAGATTGGGTTTTAATAAAATTTAAAAAAAAAATACATTTTAAAAACAAAGAATTTTAATTGTTTTTATTAAGAAAAACACAAAGAGCATTGAATAAGGTATTTCTTTTTAAAACATTTATGTAGTTGTTAAGCCTAAATGAAGTTAAATTTATTTCATTTTTATATTTATTCGTTTCTTACATTTATAGCTTAAATTTTCTGGACATTTGTGACAGCACTAATTTACCTCTGCCGAAGGACATCTATTAGTTGCAAGTGAATCACGCTTTCGATACGCTCGAGGCCATTTTGAATCTTAATTTTGGCAGGTGTGAGCAAAACGTGCGCCGTTTTAATTCGAAAACGCCCAACCAAACAACAAAACGTGATAAGCAAAAACATAGTAGACAAAACTATGCAACAAGAAAATGCAATGCGAAATGTTACGCATTGTTTTAAGCGCATATATACACACTAACACACACTCTCAAACACAACCTGATGGCACACGCAGTTGCGCACATTTTAGCGTTGCATATTTTGTGGCGCTTGAAATTTTAATGGCAATTTGCCAGGCGAGCGCAGCGCGTGCAGCGCGAAAACTGTTCGAAAGTGTGGCAAAACGGAATTGTTGCGCTTAAATGCGGTCACAAAACGCATGTAGCGAGAAATGAAACGAGAGTGCGCGCGAAACAGAGAGCAAAAGCTTGGTATGAGGTACTAGCTTCGAGGGTTAAGAATTGTATCGCATTCCCTTTTACACACGGTTGGTGTGTTGGTGTGACTTCACGTGCTTGGTAACGACATTTTTTGCTGTGGCTCTTGCTTTGAACAGACACATACACCGGCACATACATTATTGCAGACCAATTAACTAGATATCCTGCAGTATGCCATATTCTATACATCTCTTTTGTGCAACACTGTAAAAAGTAAGTTGGTAACTGGGATGCTTACACTTTACTACTTTTGTAGTTAAATATACCTCAAACACTTAAATACATTTTATGAGTGATACAAATATTTATCTATTTAGTTTTGTATCTTAAGAAAGTATTCTACAAACGAACTGGAAATATTTATGATAACTTTTCTAAGTCAGATTCCTAGAAAATGGGTCCTTTGGGTCTTTCTTTTATACATTGTTATATTTTTTTTAATCAGGAAATATATTTTTAATTGGTGAATGCCTAAAGTTTAATTTATGATCGTTGTTTAATTTTATTTTTATCTAATTTTTTTTTTACTGTGTACTACTTTCTGTTTCTCTTTATAGTTTGTAGTAAATAGCTAGCGGTTTGTTTGCCCCACTCTACATTTTGCTAGTGCTTTGTCTGACCATAAACATGCCTCAGAATATTTCATGGACTTTGTAGCTTTTGTTTTTCGATTCATTTTTGGCTCAAGTGCTGAACGTGGCCAGAAAATGTTCATGCGCTTTTTATGACACTTTTCACTCAGACGCTTCTCTATGCTGGCACAGGCATCGTTTTACAGCAGTTCATAACGAGACATCAAATATGCTAGCCCACACTCACACACACGCATACGTATACATAGGTATCCTACAACAGTTACCCAGATGGTTTTTCACTTTTTCCATCTGTATGTCGCAAAAAAATTTCCTTGGCTACTTTTACTTGACAAAGGGCTTTAAAAACTTGTCTGCAGATAATGCTCTCAAGTTTATGGTTAGTAGTGGCTCGAAGTATAAGCAGGGGTGAGAATGAGGGGGCTACGGGCGTATATGAATTTGTAACATTTTATCAAATCCCTTAATTCAGACAAATTTCAAGACTTAGACGTAAGCGGATTGGTTGCCAGCTTTTGGGCATTCACCAAAAAACAAAAACTTAGTCAAGCTAAACGAATGCCACTAAGCCATAAGAACATTTTTATTAACAATTAGGTTTACACGTGGTCAAATTTTGTGGTTTAAGCAAGATGTGGTTTTTGCATTAAAATTCTAATGCATAAACTTTGCGCAAAGTGTTGCTGAAAAACTTGTTTGTGGGTGTGTATTTAAGTTAGCAAAACAAAAACTGAGATCTTAAACGATACTATTTAAGTTCCACATAAAAAAAATTAAAAAATAAGGAACAAATATTGACGTAATGGTAAAATAAGTATAAATTATATATGCATTTGTATTGCATTTTTAAACTTTAGTAATCTACAAAAATTAATTATTCCCCATTTAACATTACTAACAATATAAACCCAAATTTAAATCAGAAATTTCTATCAAATATTGTGTAAACAATCCAAAAGTTTTTAGCTTCTTTTGAATTAGTTTTCTCATTAAAATGCATTAAAATTAAATATTTGCTGCCTAACGCAATGCAGTTGTCAAACAGCTTACAGGCCAAAATTATGCCATACATTGAAGTCACTTTTTATACCCTTAACCCATTGAAAATGGGTAAAAAGGGTATAATGGATTTGTGCAAAAGTATGTAACAGGCAGAAGGAAGCATCTCCGACCCCATAATGTATATATATTCTTGATCAGCATCAACAGCCGAGTCGATATAGCCATGTCCGTCTGTCCGTCCGTCCGTCCGTCCGTATGTATGAACGCGTCGATCTCAGAGACTATAAGAGCTAGAGACTCCAGATTTGGTATATAAGCTCGCCTAATCCCTAGGCAGTACAAGTTTGTTTTAGATTTTCGATAACTCTTCCCGTTTCCGATATACACATGTAATCGATAACAACAAAATCTTCAATTTAGAAAATTTGTTGATGCAGTTTGAAAGATTAGACTAAATAAAGACAATCTGTGAAAATTTTATTGAAATCGGCTGAGAAACACTGGAGATATGGAGTATTGAAATTAAGAAGGTATGCCCTATACGCGTATACATACAGACACTCACACATACTTGCAAGCACTGACTGTATGCGTAAATTATAGGGTTAAGGGTATAGTCTAGTCGGGATTTCTCGACTAGAGCCTTCTTACTTGTTAATGCTTAAAAATGTTAAAAGCTTCGCATGACAATGAGACCCACTTACATTGACATAAAAACTAGTGGGCGAAAGAGGGTGGAAGAGAGTGAAGGGAGGGAAAGAGAGAAACTTTCAGCATTGTTGTTTAACTGCAGCCTGCAGTACCTGTACTTTCGGAATGTGCAAAAGAACCTGCAGATAATATTAAACTAACACAGCGCAGCTCTCGGATCACAGTTCGGTTCAGTTATCGCCGCTTAGGGAGCCAGCGCTAAGTGGGTCAGTTCAAACAGCCTGTTGGTTGGCTGCAGGCGCGCACCGCTGAGTCGTTCATTTCGGCTTAATGCCTGCAGGCCCCGGTTTCCATTTGAACGGTAGCTGGAGTGGGCTGCTTTTGGTTTACCAAAAGTTACGTGCTTTCCTTTTTTTTTGTGTGCTGTTGTTGTTTCATATTTTTAGCTGATTTTCAGTTTATTGCTGTGTTTTTTTTTTCGCTTGTGGCCATGAAACCAATTTTTAGTGGCGTCTTGTGGCTACGTGCGCCACAAAGTATGCAACACATTATTTTCTTTGTATTAGCGCGCGTGTCCTTGTGTCGCATTTTGTCCCCACAATGGCCCATGTCATATAAATTAGCGGCAATGAAGAAATTGCTAAATTTATGAGTCTCTAAGGCTTCAAATGCTAACAGACATAAAGAGAGAGAGATAGAGAATGAGAAAGAGCGAAATGTCGCCCTAACTGCGAGAATTTGGTTCGTTCTTCCTTTTTTTTTTGTGTGTTGAATGTATTTTAAAAAATGTCTGGCGGCCATTCAGTAAAAACTCAACTTTCAGTTTGCGTGCATATGTATGCGAGAGTGTCCGTGTGTGTGTGTGTTGAGAAGGACTCTGCTACTTTGTGTACGTTTTTGGCCTGTGGCTTTGCTCGTTATGGCCAGTTAAGCTTCCCTGAATTGAGTTGTGTGTGAAAACGTGTTTACATGTATATGTCAATTGTAGATGTGAGTGTGTGTGTGTGTCTGTGTGTGAATGTTGCGGCTTTTTTCTTGCTTACTTTACGTTTGGCATTAATTGAAAGTCGCCATTTTTGAACAGACATTTTACCAGCTGCCAATATTTTGCGGACAATTTATTTTTATTTTTTTTAATCGTTTCGCGGCAGCTGAACGTTATTCAAAAGTTAAGACTAGCTCTTTAAAGATTTGAGATAGAAATATGATCGAAAAAAGTGCTTAAGATAACTTTTAAAGGAAAAAATAAATGAAGTTAAGTTCTTACTAATAGATTTGAATAGTTTTTTAATCGATATTTGATATAAGTTGTAATTAAATAACGAGTAATATCTTACTTGGGAAGATAATGATTCAATCTTTATATACCCCAGTAAAATTGATATTTGTGCATCATATCTTCTTATTTTTTTCGGAACTTTTACTTGCTCGATTTTTTTAAAATTTTTTTTTAAATAGGTAGTTGGTATACACGTTTAATACCCAATTTTTTTCAGTTGTAATTTATTTTATTAGGAATTATTTCTTCTTAATATTAATATCTTATTCAAATCCCATCTTTTTAAACTCCCAAGTTGATTTATTTATTATATCTAATTATTATTTTTTTGTATCTAATTATTCAGAAAATCTGTATAATTTAGCATTAAATTGTAGCTTAAACGCTTTTGCAGTAGTATAACATTCACAGATTAATTGTCTAATAGCATTAAGCTATTTGTACTTAGCTTTCCACTTCAACTTTGCATGAAAGTCAATTAGCCGACTTACACAAGACTTGTCTAGTTAGTTACCTGAATTGAACCAAAACAGACAGAAAGACAGACAGACAGATGGGCAGCGGAGTCTTAGCGTTTTTCTAGAAATCAACACAAGCATAGACTCACACACACACACAGCAGAATTAGTTTCCATTAGAGTCTGCTTACGCGTTTCCATAGAAGGGACTTACGACTTACAATCGCCGAGGGAAACAAGTAAAAAGGCTCTAGTAGAGAAATCCGAACTAGACTATACCCTTAACCCTATACTTAACGCGTACAGTCACTGCTTCCAATGTGTGTGAGTGTGTATAGTGGATACTTTCTTAATTTCAATGCTCCATATCTCCGGTGTTTCTCAACCGATTTGAACTGCATCACAAAGTTTTCCAAATTCAAGATTTTGTTGGTATCGATCACATGTGTATATCGGAAACGAAAAGAGTTATCGAAAATTTAAAACTAACTTGTACTGCGCGGGGATAAGGCGAGCTTATGTACCAAATCTGGAGTCTCTAGCTCTTATAGTCTCTGAGATCGACGTGTTCATACATACAGACGGACAGACAGACATACGGACATGGCTATATCGACTCGGCTGTTGATGCTGATCAAGAATATATATACTTTATGGGGTAGGAGAGGCTTCCTTCTGCCTGTTACATACTTTTGCACAAAACCATTATACCCTTTTTACCCATTTTCAATGGGTGCACACACACACACACGCACACACACACACACATACACACATACACACATACACACATACATACACACTCACCCAAAAACATTGAGCAGGCCAAGTCGACAAGCAAATCTAATTAAGCAGCCCTGACACATCTCACGCCGAGGCATTAACGCTCTCGGCCATAAAATGGCGTCCAAAGTTGCAGAATGAGGGCGTTGGTTGGGGTTCAATTGGCTTTTTTCTCTATTAGGCTGAGTTTTTTATGGCCGGCACTTAAATGTTTCAAAAATTAATGACGCACCAAGTTGCGAGCAGCTAAATACATATATTAAGTATACCACATGTTGTGCACAACTTCAACTCATTAAGCTGCAACTCTCGCCGAATGCAATAATACAATTTAACAACACTTAAACGTTACATTTGAATTTTTTTTTTTTGCGGCTTTTGTTTTGGTAACAAATGCAAAAGCGGAAGCAGCAAAAATTTTAATTGGATTTCCGCCATTTTTTATTTTTTTTTTTCAAGCTAAAACCTCTGAGATTTAACAAAATCTCGCAACTCATTATGAGTTATGAGCTGCACGGCTCGTGTTTTAATTTAAGATTATTTTTTATTTTGTGTTGAGAACATGGTTAGCATTATTACATGAAGATTGTTTTGGTTAAATGTTTTATTCGCCGAATGAATTAAGCGAGTGGTGAAAACCAAAAAACCTTTAATAACTTTGGGTACGCTTTTGTTTTTTTTTTATTTTGTTACTGGCTAACCTTTTTTGTTGTTTATATCCTTAAGGCGTTAAATGTAGTGAAAGGGTAAGGGAAGGGACCTGTTAAGCCTTATTAGGTAGAAAATATTTATGTATGAGATAATTTTTATACCCTTAACCCATTAAAAATGGGTAAAAAGGGTATAATGGATTTGTGCAAAAGTATGTAACAGGCAGAAGGAAGCACCTCCGACCCCATAAAGTATATATATTCTTGATCAGCATCAACAGCCGAGTCGATATAGCCATGTCCGTCTGTCCGTCCGTCCGTCCGTCTGTCCGTCCGTCCGTCCGTCCGTCTGTCCGTCCGTATGTATGAACGCGTCGATCTCAGAGACTATAAGAGCTAGAGACTCCAGATTTGGTATATAAGCTCGCCTAATCCCCGCGCAGTACAAGTTTGTTTTAAATTTTCGATAACTCTTCCCGTTTCCGATATACACATGTGATCGATAACAACAAAATCTTCAATTTAGAAAACTTTTTGATGCAGTTTGAAAGATTAGACTAAATATTGACAATCTGTGAAAATTTTATTGAAATCGGTTGAGAAACACTGGAGATATGGAGTATTGAAATTAAGAATGCCCTATATGAGTACATATATAGACTCACACATACTTGCAAGCACTGACTGTATGCGTAAATTATAGGGTTAAGGGTATAGTCTAGTCGGGATTCCTCGACTAGAGCCTTCTTACTTGTTTTTTTCTAACTTACCAAATTTATTTGTTTCAGTTTTTTTTAAAGCAAACTACAACATATATGTTTAAATATGCGCACATAATCAACTGTGTGCATTACATATTAAATAACCAAGTTGTTGTGCACGTTGCTTAGTTACATAGCAGCATAATAAAAGTTATAAATAATCGCATAGACACATGCTAATACTTTTAATGGAAGTGGGAGTATATGAGCTGTTAATGCCATTAAAAGTGGACATCAAATAAGTGACATGTGAAGTAATTTGATTAGCAACAGCTGCTTCCCAAAGGTTTTTGTTTTGGTTTTGCACAATTTTAGGCTAAAACTATGTGGCCACAATGTATGTATGTGTGTGTGTTTGTATGTATGTAGATGGAAAAAAAGATAATTCAATTTATTTGAGCAAATTGACTGCCAGAGTCGAGGCCAGAAAGTTCGAGTCCCCAAACGTGGACCCTAAAAATCCAACAAATGAGAATATAAGTTAGTCTCTAACTCTGTGTGTGTGTGGGTTTCTGGCAATGTGAGTGCGAGTGTGTATTTGGCATATGCAAATTGAGAAATCGGTTGGGCGAGCACTTTTTTGTGGGTGCCTGGAACAGGCTTTTGAATAATTGCTGCGACATCTGTGAATTCGGATAGGTCTCTAAATCATATGGAATATGCAAAAGTTGTTCAAAACCGATGCCTCTTGGCGAGTTTTTACACAAATTTCGTAATGAGCAACACATTTTGAAGATAACAAAAGTTGCTTGGGCGACAAACAAAAAACATTCACAATCCTCGACAAAAGTCGCGCTAAAAGTTCGCTTAAAACCTCGACTGGCAAATACCAATGCTTAAAAGAGTGAGAATGAGACAATCGAGACAACGCAAAAGCTCACAAATCAGTTGACCCCACACGACAATAGGAACAATAACAGGAATACCGTAAGCCCTTAAAGGTAGGCTTAAAAAAAGCAAACAGCAGTAAGAGCAACAACAACAAAAACAATAGTAAGGACCACAACAATGTTTGCGTCTCTGTGTGCAGAATTATTTATGCGCCTACGACGACAATAATAACAAAAACAATAGAAGCAAACAACAACAATGATAGCAGCCACAATATGGCCAAAGGGAGCAAAAAAAGGCAACATAGCAACGTGCAAAGGGACAAATAAACGTAGACAGCTAAAAATACCAGACTCAAATATATTAAGCTGAAAAATACTCTGTTAAATATATTTTCCAGTTATTACAATAATCAACAGAAAGTTTTACTTGAAAGGTTATTGAAATTACTGTTGTAATATTATTGAGAAATGTGTTTATCCTGGCAATATTGTGATATTTTAATGTGCATAGTATAATTATTTTAACTCTTTGTCTTAATTAACTTTATATAATGAGATATTAAGCATAGTTTTATGCAACTTTCTCAACCATTGCCAGAATGAACATAAACAGTTGATTTGATAATGCACCCACATCGATTGAGAATTTTACAGGATATGAACAGAGACTCTCATACATTTACACTCGTTACACCCACGCAACATACATACACACACACGCAATCATATACACGCACACATCCGTAATGGCCACATGGCGCGACTCTAACAAAAGCCTGTTAGTTTTTGACTTTTGCCTGCCGCATTTTTGTACTTCTTATATACTTTTTTTGGAATTTCCTTTTCTGCTATCCTTTTTTTTCAGTAAGCCGGAATTTCTGGTTGGCATATTAGGTGGCAGGGTCGGGTAGGCGTCAGAAGGGGGGCGTGTTGTCGACAACGCCACGCTGTCTGGCTCTATCGCTTGGCTTTGAGTTTTTCGGGTCTTTTGGCATTTCATTCGGCTTATAAATTATGAACAAAATGCCGGGTGGCGTCGTGTACCCTGCTGCTGTTTGCTAACTTGGCTAGCAAGTTGCCCAAACATAATTGCATGTCTGCATTGCGTGGTTGTGTGTGGGTGTGTATATGTTGTCAATGTTAAATGTAATGCCCGTTTTCATGGGGGTAGTAAAGTGCTTGTGGCATCTTTAAGTGTCATGCAAACTGACTTACGAAATACCTTTGGAATTTTAATGTACATCTCGCAAATATATTCAAACATTCAAAGACAGCTCACCTGCAATGGAAAGAAACAGAACATGGCATTAATATCAATTTAAAGATTAGTTTGTTATAGATTGCAGCAAGTGCTTTTAAGCCTGACTGAAAAGACGACAGCTTTACTGCCCAAGACACAATCAGTGTCAATTGCAGCAATAGAGAAAATAAGGAGATGCAACTGGCCAACAACAACAATGGGAAGAATAAATTCCAATAAGCCATATCGTAGTTGATACACTGGGAGATCTTAAATGGAAAAGTCTCGAAAATAAGTAGACTACAAATATGACATAATCAATACCGGAAAAAATTAAATGATTGTCGATGAAATTCTTTAAAAAGTTAGAAAAGTTCGGTAAAACCATTTAAGATCGGAAGAATAAAAGAATAACTAGATATAAATGTTCACTTAAAAAATGATAAAAATAATCGTTAAGTAGTTATTCAAACAAATACATTTTTTCTTTCTTAATTTTCATCTTTTTTGTCAGTGTAGTCGCACTTAATGCTCAATGTTTTCCACATCTGCTCTATGTGCTTCGATGCTTATCGTTAAATTCAATTTGCAATTTATAAGACTTTTAAGCAACAGCAAAAAGCAACGCTTGTTATCAGGCACACACACACACGCAACACACTTGAAGTTGGCCTCTATAAGCGATATAAGCTATAAATTGCGCCAGGCAATGGCAATGGGCAAATGCCAGATGCGCATTCCATGCGGCAGCAACACAATGAGAGAAAGCGAATTGTTGGTTTGGTTTTGGTTTCTCTATGCATGTGGAGGGGGTCTTATATCAAGCATTGTTCACTCTTCTGGAATATACCTATGTATATGTATGTACGTATATGTATGAATGAGTGTTTGTGTATGCATTTTTTACGCTGTTCTTGTGCTTGGTCGGTCAACTGCCAGTGAAGGTAAGCGAGTAACGAGAGCTAAAACCCAGCTAACCAAGAAAACGATTATCTAATCTCTTTCTCTCGTCTCCTCTTCCGCCCTCTATTACTTTTGCATTTCAATGTTTTCGGCAAAGCATTGCAAAATATCGTATAATGATTTGTCATGTTAGCTCCTTGGGCAATAGTTTATTTTGATTTCAAAGAGAATTGTGCAAAGCGCAGCAAAAGCAAATGCTAATGCATTGTGTTTTCCTTATTTGTCAAGGGAAGCGAATGCCAATTTGAATACGATTACAATTCTGTTCGCTGTCTGACATATATGTATATGTAAGTGCACTGCTTTGAGGAGTAAATACAAAAGTTTATTTTGCATTACTCTTCGTTTAGCTCTAAGCATTATTCGCATGGACAGTTCAACTGATTTGCGGATTTGCTTTCAGGATAAGTTTTATTGCTTTTTGTTGTTATATTGAATATTTTTCTTAAATATTCGATAAGCAAAGCATGTAATTGAAATAAAATTGACTTTAATTGAAAATTGATCAATGAATTCAAGCAAAAATATATAAATATTTAAATTGCTTTTTAATCAAATAAAACTTTTCGAAACATTTCTTTAAAGTCAAATGCATGTCATAGTGGAGTTTTTACACATGTTATTTGTTGCAAGCATAAATGGTGTACAACCTTACAAACTTATGGCTAGAAAGTAGTTTACTGCGTGACATTAGACAGAAGTTTAAGGAGTTGCACGCATGCTTGGTCGATTGTTGGTTGCACACGCACCAAATGCAGTTAGCTTGCAGCTTAGTGCCGCGAACTCGTGTGTTGCAAGCTTATGCGCTTTTGCTACTTAGTTAAACAATTTGGTTAGAAGTTTTCAAAACACACACACACACACACAACGCAAGCACATTACAGAACTTATCGCCTGGTGCTTCCTTGTTCGTTGTTGCAAGCTCAAAACGTGCGTGCAGCATCAGCAGCATCCTCAGAAGCAGCAGCAGCAGCAGTCAAACCCTTGGAAGCATGAATCCCCAAAGCAGCAAAAAAGACACGTACCACACAGTCTGCTTTAGAATGGTCGTGACGAGCAGGTGGGCATGGTGTGTGTGTGTGTGTGTGGCAACATAATTGCGTCGAAATTCCAGTTAATAAGGCAGTGCAAAAAACAAACGTGTCGCGCGTGGCTAAATTTAATTTGACGCAAAAGAAGCCAAATGAATTTGTTCTAATTCAGCTTTTTTTTTCGTCCCTTTGGCAATTAGCTGACAACAAAAAATGTGTAACTGTTGGTACAATCACACACCGAGGTAGTCCATGTGTACTACAATTTATTATTTAACACACATTTAAGGCAGTTTGCCAGAAATAGGCTAATTACCTGCCACCGCCACTGCCACATGGGTTGTGTTGCTAATTAAGCGTGAAGTTATGCAAACGCATGTTGCGCATACGCCTCGTTTGCCCGCTAAACTAGCGACAATTTAGAGCCTTCGAACCCATGCATATCTACATTAATATATTCATACACATATTTGAGTGTATATCTATTATTCATGGTTGCCCAATTACACATGGGAAAGCGAAAAACTCACACACATGCACATACACAATCATAGGCTGCCATCATTGAATTTTAATGCTGCGAAAACAAAACTAGGAAAATAGTTACTAAAAACGATAAGTGTATTTAAATATCTGCATAAATTTGAAGATTTTTATATGAAAACATCATTCGAATATCATTCAATCATTGGAAATTTAATAAAAACATATTCAGAAAACGTTTAACGCATAAAAATATGTGTTATCTATAATTGAGAATATTTAATAAAATATATTTTTATTTGTATTTATATATATATATATATTATATTTCGTAGTCGTACCTTTTTCAGTAATCGCTGCATTTAATATTCTACTGCTGTTGGGCAGTTAAGCAGCTGTTTGTGTGGACATTAAGCTTTATTTATGTGCACTAAAAAGTAGGCAACACTTTTTTTCATA
Organism: Scaptomyza reducta; assembly: GCA_035044485.1. Lineage (NCBI taxonomy): Eukaryota > Metazoa > Arthropoda > Insecta > Diptera > Drosophilidae > Scaptomyza > Scaptomyza reducta. Next base: position 15,849 of record JAWNNV010000703.1, on the reverse strand, counting down.
ATTTGCCTGAATGCATAATTGCGCACAGAATTGGTAGCACTCATAATGGATGAGAAAGAAAGAGACCGAAGAGGAAAGAGAGAAAGATATGCTAATGTGCACATAATTGCATGTAGTGTGTGTGAGATAAATGTGTCATATAATTTTCAAGCTTAAGAAGGCATTTATTTAGCGCTTGTCATAAAGATTTAAATGGCTTATCTGTTAGTTTATTCTTTTAATGCTCTCTTAATCCATAAGCACCACAAAAGTGACATCATTTTGGGTAGGAATACCATTTTGCGAATTTATTTATGTGTGGAATGACGTATTTAACGAAATATAGTAAATATTTAAGAATACTTTTAAGTAAAAGTCGACATAAATTTTTGGTAAAAAAACAGCAAATATCATTTAATATCGTAAGCTTCGCAACGAAAACATAATTATTTGTCATATTGCTTGTTTATTCGTTTTAGCTCCTGCTAAATTGAGCTGGAAGTGGATTAGCTTGACAGGCAACTTAATTTAACCTCTAACAAACTAAAGCAACTTGCGAATCCAACAAAGTTATATAAATATATGTACATTTAAGCTCGCAACACTTTTGATACTATTTTTAAGCAATGTGATCGGCGGTCGCTGGAAGAAGTAACAAACCATCATTATGCCAGCTACAACAGTTTGTTTTTCTTGGACCAGTTAAGCCGTAAAAGCTTCTCTAAATTGAAATGCGGCCAACAACAGTTGTTGCACAACAAAAACAAACAACTGTTACAAGCACGAGGCAGGACTTGTGTAAAACAATATAATTAATAATTCAAAAGCTCAAAAGTTCATTAAATTTTGCAGGCAGCGATGAGAAGACCGATATGGCGAGTGTTTTGTGTTTGGGGGAGCACTAAGAGCACTTGTAAAATTCAGTTAATGAAATCAAGCCTCGCTTATAACAAGGGCAATAAAATCAAGTGGAAATTGCTGAGCAAAGGGAAAGCTCGCCCAAGAAATTACCTGTAAAAAAGGAGTTCAAGTAGTTTCAAGTATTATAAACGTACTTAAACTAAATATAAACTTCAGTTAACTTAAAGCCTTAAGATATTTAGTACTTCACCATATCTTCAATATACCCTATCTTAGATCATGCTGCCAACAAGCAAGTCCAAAACGAAAGTAACCAAAAAACTGAAAGTTTTCTTTGTGTTTTGCTTTTGTGCTCCTAATGAGCTAAGACAGCAAGTACAGCAACAACTTTCATAAACTTGGCGAAATGAATTTTAGTTGAAGACAGACAGATACAAAATACGCTATGACAGCAGGGCGTGTGAGCGGATGTGTTGTTCGAGGGCATGTCTTGGCCAAAGTGTTGTGCATATGTTTCGTAACGTACGCACGTTAACATTGTTAAACTTACGTTTTGCTAACTGGGTAAACAGCTGTCACACACACACACGAACCAACTGCTGCTTGCCACACTTGCAACAATGCCAAAATCAAACGAACATACAACAAATATACGAAGACGCAGCAGCAGGCAAGACGTCGCTAAGCGGAAACGGAAATTGTTCACAAGCGTTGCTACTTAAAATCTTTACTCTTAGAGCAGCAAAGGAAATACAAGAACAAATAACTTTAGCGTTTAAATGGCTGCAGCTTTAAAATCTGCTACATAGTGTATAGTGTTTTATTCGTGAAAGAAAATTGAATCTTTACTCGAAATAATATTTTAAAAGCACTAATCAAGAGAGAAAAGGAAGGCTTCAATTTTGGTATGCTGAAATAATACAATATCCAAAAAAAAAGAAGAGATATCAACAATAAAGCCAAAAGTAATATCGCGGACATCAACTAAAAAGCTCAACACTTTAAGCTATAATAAATCTACTTTTATATATTTATTTTGTACAAAGCCATGCCTAACAAATAGATCACAATTTTTTAGCAAAATAGATTTGTGTTTTGACCACGCAGGTTTAAATGCGATATGCAGCTGACAGTTACTACCAGCAGTATATGCACGCCTGACTGTTTAAATCCATGTTTAAATATACACCAACAGTATTAAAAAATATTATTTATTTTATATATAAAAAAAAAAAATGAGTTTTTTGTTATTTTTCAGTTTTCATAGATTAAAGCAGCGTTGTTTTTTTTTGTGCATGTCTGGATTTAATTAAGTTTCGTTGTCTGTCTCACCACATAAATGTGAATTGGTTGTCTCTATAGAATGATGGCGTGCGAATTTAGTGATATCTTTTAAAATGGGCATAAGTGTACTTGTTGTTTGTGTTTTTTTCCATTGAGAGCGTGCAGTATATATATTTTGCAATGTTTTTTTTATGTGCTATTATTATTATTGTATTAATTTCGCCTCACATATTATTTGGCATGATAAGCTGTTCAAACGCTTGCGATGTATGTGGACAGACAAAAAATGGTGAAATATGCACAATGGGTTTTTTTAAAGAGCATAAAATGCATTCGATATTTACAAAACATGCACGTTTCAGATAGCATAAGAATGCCATTTAAGCTGAGCTTAATAAATATTCAATTTGAATGCACAAAAGCTAAGAAAATTAAATTTTGGAATATATTTTATAAATTGAATAATATTTAAGTGATAAATTTGCATACTCTTGTTCATTTTAAATATTTTAAATACTCGTTTGGCATTTTATCCTTAATTATTTATTACCTCCATTGAAAAAAAAAAAAAGTTAAACGAATTTTCTTTTGTTGTTGGTGCTCAAAGAGTACCGCGCTTTATTATTAGTCGTATGTTTACTTTTGATAAATGTTTGTCAGTTGCTTGCTTGTGTCAATTATTATAATTTCTTAAAATGCGATTAAATAAAGTATATTGAATAGAAGAATATTGTATCACGGTGAAGTGATTTAAATAAATATGCGCACACTTTTTGTATACAAAGCGCGTCTTGTGATTATTTAATAGATTTACTGTTTGTTTCTTATAACTTTAACTTCATTTCCTCCAGCATGCGATAGACTTTGATGAATTTCTTTTCCACCAACTCGGTAAAAGCTTTGATCTCATTCCGAACAATTGATAGCTCAAGAGCTGCTTCAGAATTTGCACCGTTGCCATCACATTTCTTAGATGTTTTATCGCTCTCATACCAACAGGCAATGCCATCGACATAATCATCGACCAGTTCGGGAGCTGTAAGATCCTCCATAAATGATATATCACGTTTCTTCACAAACGAACTCATCAGCAGCTGAAGAAAATCACAATTCCAGTTGTTCTGCTGAAAATGGAAATACTGCAGCGACTTCAGACTATCGAAGAGTGTGATTTTTAGCGAGTAAATGGAGTTGCCCGATATGTCCAGCATTTGCAATTGCGTTTGCTTCTTGAACAAACCCTCTGGGAACTCATGGGCATTCGTTGACGACAGATTGAGACGCAGCAGTGCCGTAAAGCGACGAAATGGATTGCCTTGAAGATTGCCCAATGGATTCTGCGATATGTCCAAACTGCTCACATTGCCAGCCTGTGGAATGTGTGGGAACTCCCGCAATGAATTGTTATGCAAATCCAACTCCTTGATAACACCATAAACCGTAAGTCGACGCAGGTCGCAGCCATGTGCCACAATTTGTTCGAGTTGCGAGAAGTTCAAAGTCAACTCTTGCAACGTATTCCCAGAGATGTCCAGTAGCGTAAGACGTGGCTGCAACTTTAACAGTTCCGATTCAAAGGCAGCGAAAAGATTGCGCGCCAAACTCAAACGTGTCAAATTCAAATTCCTATCGAAAATGCCACGTGGCAACGCTGCCAAACAATTGCCAGCCAAATCTAGATCTAATAGTTTGCGAAGTCCAGTAAAAACTCCAACTGGCAGCTGCTCCAACTGATTGTCAGCCAGAGAGAGTTGCTTGAGCTCCTTGAGGGCATTAAAACTGTGATTGTTGAACACTTTCAACAAATTATGCTCCAAGTGCAGCGTTGCCAGATTGTCAGCGCCAAGGAATATATTTTTGGGTAAGTCCCTTAAGCGATTATGACCCAAAAACAAGCTCATCAAATTGCTGGCACCCTCGAATTGCGGCTTTTCGAACGTCTCCAACGAACAATTCTCCATGCGCAGCAACTGAAGATCCGGAAAGGTATCAAACATCAAATGTGGTATTTTGGCAATGGTCGAATTGATAAACGTCAACATCAGCTGCTTGGCAATGGGCGTTTGCGAGAGTATGACATAATCATTGCGTCTAATCTCAACATTGGTGCAAATGCCTGCCGTACAATGATCCTCTAACCAAATGCGACGCAACTGACCCGACGAAGCCGCCGAAGAAGAAGGTGATGCAGCACTGCTAAGCGCGACCAGCAGCGTTAGTGGCCACAACTGTGCCAGCCACATCCCTACTATCCGGATCCTCGACAACGAATGATATTTTTTATAATGTTGCGTTTCGATTTGGCGACTAGCGCCCAACGACGCGCACGCCACGGCGCAACTGGCTCAACTGTTTGCAACTGAAAATTCAGTTCATTTTAGTGGACATCACAGCAGGTTTCACATGTCTGTGTTTTTCGATGCGGGTCCCTTCAATTGTGCCACAAACAAACAGCATGCCAAAGACAAAAACCAAAAGAGGGCAGTGCAGCCCCCAAGCTGTGTGTTCAACATCGGTCAGCTACTTTAATTGCCAGTATACATTGCTTTTGATTTAATTCAATTAAATGCGCTGCACAATACTTTATTTTGTCTATATATTTATGTTATGTTATGTATACTTTGTAGATATGTGTATCTACATATTTGTGAGCTTAGCTGAACTTTCAGTTTCATTCCATGCTGCACAAACTATTTTTTACTACATTCAACTTTTTTCTAATAATTTTTGTTATGCTTCACTTGTCAGCGTAATGAAAATGAATGTTTTTTAAAGTAGGAAATGCCAAAATGCACAAAAAAAAAAATAAATAAATAGAGAAAACAAAATAGGGGAAATGAATCGCTGCACAAGCGATTAGAAATATGAAATATAACAAAACTCCGTGTGAACTAAAGCTTAAGCTATTTTTAAAGTCATGTCTATTTCAATTTTTCAGTGTTTGTTTTTGTTGCATAAAGTGTATGAAGATATCTTGGCTTGATTGTATATAACTTGAAAACCATTTAAAGATTTAAGCATGGTAAGAAAATAATAAAGTAGCTATAATAAGGATTAATATTCCTGGCTCGTGAAATTAATAAGTAAAAACTTCTATCGGTAAAACTTTAGTTTTAATGAAACAAGACAAAAAAATAATATATATTTGGTTTGCTTTTATTTAAGTATGTCTGCTTATCCCAATTGAGCTCTTAAACAAAAATGATTTCTATTAAAGATTTACTGACTCAGAACGAACCCAACGGGGTTTCTATCTAGTATCTTCAATCTAAACAAATGCCATGCCCGTGAATCATTAAAGTAGATCAGCAAATAGATAAGCCAAGTGCTAGAACCAGTTTCTTAGGCTCGCAGTTATCAAATGAGAATGAGTCAAGAGCTAGTTCAGGCAGTTGAAACTGATTGATTAATTAAAAGGGTTGACTGAACCTTAGATCAAAATCATATTAATGTGATTTAAGTTGGCAAATACTTTAACTAAGTCAGAGCAATGTCTTTCCAAGAAGCAAATGATTGTATCTTAAGCTGTATTTTGGTATAAAACAGCAGAACGCCAAGCAATATTAAAACAGTTAACTAAGATGAGAGTCAACGGAAAGTTAGTGGGTAAGAAAGAGCTTAAAGAATCTCAGAGCTATTGACGATGTATCCCTACTCAATTTTAGTATTGCTTTTGGGTCTTGTGAGCCTGTCTCAAGCGCGGCTTAGTGGTCTGCGACTTTCAGCTTTGGGTCGCAGCGCTGAGGGTTCCGAGGTATCTGAAAATACTCCACAACTTGTGCTCTTTGCGCCGGGAGAACAACTGAAGAAGGAGCAGGAGAACGAACACGGTTTCAATGAACCGCAAATCGTTGAAACAGAGCCCGAGAAGGATAGCCGAAAGGTGCCCGACTATTTCTATCCCAATACGATACCTATGCTGAATGGTCTGCCCCAGTTAACAGCCATTCCCGTCGCTTACGGACCGCAAATCATTCCAAATGCGAATAGAATCAGCAGCAGCAATAACATCAACAGCAACAATAATCTGGGTGTAAACGGGTTACCGTATGTAATATTGCCCCGTGTTCAGCTGGGTTTCAATGTTCAGGGTCAATCGGGTCTTAACTGGCCCGATTTCGGTTTCCAGCCTGGCAACCGGCCTGGAGATTCGTCTTTCCAGAAGGAGGAAACACAGGCTGCTTACATTACGATACCGGTACCTGGTCCCCCAGGACCGCCCGGACCGCCTGGACCGCCTGGACCACATGGACCACGTGGACCCATGGGTCCAACTGGTCCTCGAGGCAGGGAAGGTCCACGTGGTCCACCCTCCTCGTCAACCACCTCGTCCTCCAGCAATTCGGGCATTTCTTCGCAGACTCCACAAAGCATTTGGTTTGCCCAGAGCAATAGCAACTCCAATGGCAACAGCAACAGCAAGCCTTATGAACATTTTACAAACGGCTATCATAATTAAAAGGGAAATAAAAGGTTGCCAAATTATCCAAAAGAATGGGTTTTAAGTTGCAAAATATAACATTGGGTCTTTCAAAATTCGTAGAATGTTTTTTTTTTCTTGCTTGTTCTTTTCTACATAGTTTGTACAGATTTATGAAGGGTTGTTGTCTTTTTCTATCCCAATGCTCTCGTGTTTAGCGTAATTTTATGGCACATACAAGAGACCACGACGCACGCACACATATATACACGTACGCACACTGACACACTATTATGATGATTGTATGTAATTTAGATTTTTATAGTACTTGACGGACGGGAGCACACACAAAACAGCAGTTTTTTGGCTTGTCCCATTGACGGCCATTCAATTGGCGACAGTTTACGGCTCACTCATGTTGTTCTAGTTGTGTTGTTGTTCCTATAGTTTCTATATATCACCTGACAACGAAAATGTTCTCTTGCTCTGTCTGTTTGTTTGTGTGTTTCTCTTTGCAGCATCCTCTGCCACAGACACACGCACATACACTAGGTAATAATATTAAATATAGTCACACACCTACAACCACCTACACACACACACACATACATGTACTAAGTGCTACTCGTGTTTTATTTGCTTGTCATTTGGGGTCGCCTGTCGCCATTCCCCCTTTGTCGCCGTTGATGATGGCTACAATCTGTGGAATATTCTGATCTTATTGTAGTCGTTAGCTTTTATTGCTTTTCACTACCTACACACACACACACACACACATACACAGCGCGTTTACAATAGTTGTATAGTATAGTGTATGTTAGTAGTAGTTTTTGTTTTTGTTGTTGTAGTTCCATTTACTTAAATTGATACGCAGCACGCATTTGTTTCAATTAAATGAAAATGTTTTATGTGTGCCCCGGTCCACATTTACAACTGTAAAGCTCACAGGAAGGCCACTTTAGACCATCCGCATATGGATGTGTCGGTGTCGGTGTCTCTGTCTATGACTGTGACTCTATCTGTTTATGTGGGTGTGTGTGAAAAATTTATGTGTTTCTAATTGCGTTAAATATCAGAGGATTTAGTCGCTATGTGCGACACACACACACACAAACAGACAAACTTTGCCATGAATCTTTTGCGATAAAAGCTGAGCAGAAAGTTTTTGGTTAATGTAATTTATTGGCTTGAGGTTAGGTATAATCCTTGATAAAATATGTTTGGTTTGACTAACTGATGATAAATAGCACTGAAAACAATAAACCCTACAACTTTTTCTCTTTTCGTCGATAAAATAAAGCTCTCATTCCGTTTTAAATTGGTTCCAGGCAAAAAACGCATTTCAACTTTGAGTTTCTATTCATTATTTATTTAAATCTTAAATTAGATCATCCAGCTTGAACATTGGTTTGCCATGCTAAGAGCTGATTCCTAAGTGCTAATGTGACACTGCACAAAATGCGCATACGATTTTAAGCAAATCATCCAACCTCAAACCGCAACTCTTTGCAACAAGGCTCTGGCACATTTCTTATCTGTTAATGTGATGCAAACACAAGCCTTAAAGCGGAACAAAAAACAAATAAATTGGTATGTGAGTATTCCGTACAAAAGGCAACCATGATAAACAAAATACGAACAGAGCCAAGTTGTGGCACACAAGGCACGAAAAAAAGTGCACAAAAAAAAAAAAAACTCAAAAGCGGTAAATAAATTAAATGAATAAAAGTTAAGGAAACGCATATGTTGAAGCAATATAAATGTGAATTAAGTGATGTACGCATTTATATGTATGTGTGTAAGTGCAAGCATTATAAAAATTAAAAAATGTGCGTCAACACAAAAAAAAAACACGTATGAAGGCTCTTGTCGAGAAATCCTGACTAGATTATTTCCTGAACCTTATACTTTACGCGTACAGTTACGGCTTGCCAGTATGGGTTTGTGTACGTGTACGCGTGAACAACATACATTACTTAACTTCAAAGCTCCATATCTCCGGTGTCTCTCAGCCGATTTCAATAAAAATTGCATACATTGTTATTATTTCGTCTAATGTTCCATACACTCTCTCAAAGTTTTCCAAATATAAGATTTTTTTGTTATCGATCACACGTGTATATCGGAAACGGGAAGAGTTATCGAAAATTTGAAACAAAATTGTACTGCCTAGGGATAAGGCGAGCTTATGTTCTAAATCTCTCTCTAGCTCTAACAGTCTCTGAGATCGACGCGTTCATACATACGGACGGACGGACAGACGGATATGGCTTTATCGACTCTGCTGTTGATGCTGATCAAGAATATATATACTTAACGCATGATATAAAGTTAACGAACAAACAATACCCTATATAAAATTATGAAGCTTAGGAATTTGGACGCAGCAATTAATTAGTGCTGCAAAACGCAAATCTTGAAACACAAACATATTTGTAATATATACGTACACATTTAAGTATAATGTGATAAGTTATGATATTTCAGTATTTATGGCAGCGTTTAAAAGAAAAGACTTTCATGTTTTATTTGTGTACATATGATGATGAGTAAAAATAAATTGCTTCCTTTAGGAGTCAACAACCTCACTTATAAAACAGCCTTATATCTATACATCAAAAGCAAATGTCAAATATTGCTGTTCATCATTTTATGTTGATTGAAGTTAAAATGTTAAAAACAACATGATTATTGTGTCGTTTTTTTTTGCTGTTGCCTTTATGCTGCCATTAACATGATTATGGCAATAAATAATGAAGTGTGGCAACCCTCAAATCCTTACTGTAACACTCCTGTGAAGACATGAAGTTCTGCCAAAACAAGAAGAAACTTGAGCCATCAGTTTTTGGTTACTCAACTCAATTTATGTTTGCCCAAAAAGAAAAAACAACAAAACAGCCGGAAAATTTGTGACAGTTCAACTTAAGACGAGCGTAGACAAAATTTTTCGTTTTGATGTCTGCGCGACACGTGGCGTATGCGTAATATGGAAAGTTTTAAATATGAAAACGAGAAGTTCTTAATTAATTTGTGATCTGAGCGCAAAAGAAAAAACATAATCACAGCAAATGTCACTTCGTTAACAAATAATTATAGTTCGAGAATGTCCTTTAAAATATTAATTAATTTATGCAAACTTCGTTTGTCGCCTAAAATAGTAAAAAAAAAAACAAATAAATAATATAATAAAAAAAATATCAATTACCTGTAATTCATTACATTTTAATTATTAATCATATAAAGTATGAAAAAAAAATGTTTCCGTAATTTGACAAATTATTAATTCAAAATTTTATCACATACACACATTATTTGATTTGTTATACAAAACTCTAGTGTGTAATATCATTAATATAAAATGCTGTGCACAACTTGACATAATTCGCATTCCAAAAGAATGTTTAAATTGAAATGCGGCGAATTATTTTCTTGTTACAATATGCACGGCCAAGGAATGCCGCCAAAGTAAATAGCCTGACATTGTTTCGGACGATTGTGGAACAAAGAAGAGTAATATTAAAACAAAAGTTGTCTGTAATTTGCAGGACAGAGAGGCCAACAAGTTTGTCAAGTTAGCGAAATGAACATTGGCCGGAACTGTGCCGTTTTGCGTGCATATAAAATATGTAGAGAAGAATGCGAATGGATTTAAATAATGTTGAGTATAATGCTGGCAAAAGATAATAGCATAGAGGGCAGCAACAGCCGGTTGCAACACGAACAACGAAACGTCGCCACTTTTGTTGGCCAGCTTTCGACTACTTGCATATTCCATGAAGCGTATTTAACAGTGGACTCGAAGAAATGAGCAAAGTATTTGGACAACTAAAGCTCAATTCAATATACTGCCACACGCTGCCACTTCGATGCGATTACTCAAAACGTAGTACTCAACATTCATTTTCATATTACTTATTCATTGCCACTCACAGTTGGCAATGAGTAGTGAGTGAGTGCATTGTAATGAGATCTCGGCTCTGAGTGAGCCTATTTATTAATTTTTGATGACAATCGCAACACAATTCTCGTGGCATACTTTGGGGAGCAGCGCCATAAGTCGCTTAAATGTTAAATGAAACTTGTGCCAAACACTCGCGAAAAGCATACTTTTTTGGGGTTCCCTCCCATGCTCCCTCTAAGCATTTAGTTCATTAAGTTTGATTTATGAGTGTCTCAGGTTTTGTGTTACAACGCAAGCTGAACAACTTTTACGCTCGAAAGAAGCTCTTGAAACCTTTCTGCCCGTTGTATACTATATTCAAATTTTTGGTGCGAAATAAGTACTTACAAGATACGCTTTAAGGGCGTCGCTTGATTGTGAATTATGTTAAATTTTCTGTGCTTACCTGCAAAACAAGAATGAGGAGAAATTGTTTAAAATTTACATACAGTTTTAGTTTTAGTTAAATACTTTAGTAATGTGTTGAAAAGTAAAAAAAAGTTTTCATTTAAAATTTTTGATAACTTTTAAAACTTTAAAATAATGTGAAGACAAAAGTTTTTTACGGCATTTTTTCCTTTAGTTAGTCCAGTTGATTTTAATATACACAACGCCAACATGTGTGAATATTTCGTTTCGTTACTCTAGACATACCTTTATCTACCTTTTATCTTCTCTATTTTTTTTTTCGTGTTTCTTTGCTTGCAGATTGTCTTTGCTAATACAGCATGGCACATTTCGTTTAGCTGCGATTAAGGCGAGCACTAATGACTTTTAATTAAGTCTGTGATTTGTATAGCTAAACGCACATTCTGTTGGTCTTATCCGGGCAGTAGTTGTTCATATCTAGGCCATGTTCATGTCACCTATGGCCACGTCTAATGCGTGCCAACCTGTGTGTTTGTGTTTGTTGTTAGACAGACGTGTTGGCCGATCCATTGCACAGCAGTTTGCCATAAAATTAGCCCAAAGCGGCGGCATTTCAAATGCAGGCGCCACTTGGTCTTTGCAAAAGCCAAAAGCTTAATTACAATCGCACACACACATAGACAAATATACACACAGCTTGTGGTCATTGTTGTTGTCGTGATTATTCATAACTTGGCAGACATTCGCTTTTATTTATGTGGGCATTTGCACAAACGCCTCGTTGACTTGTCCCCATGTTTTTACTCGTGTGTGAGCCTTAATAGGTGTTAATGTGTTGAATTGTGTGTCTTCAGGTATGTACGTATATATGTCTATAGTATGTTAGATAGTATTGCTTTAAGAGCCAGGTCAAGGCTAAGTTTTTACCGTATCTCTCTCTCTCTCTGGTTTCAGATAAATATAAATGAACTTCGTTTATGCTCATGGACAGAGCGTGTTAATGATATTATGGTAGCGTCCTTTTTTTCATTCTGTTTTTTTTTTTGTGTATGTGTGTCATGGCATTTGTGGCATGTGTCCCAGCTGCGATGGCCATTAACAACGACATGAAAAAGGAACATCGTATATCGATATAGCATATTGGATTGCCTTAAAGCATGTGTCAATTGTGTTAAATCAGTAAGAGCAGCAAGCAAACCAACCGTATTAAAGTTGTTATGTCTTCTGTGGATTTTACTTTAAAAACCTGGCAGAGCTTGGTTTTTACTGTTTCAAAAATTCGAATTTTAAAATATTTAAAAAAATTATTTTATCAAAGACTACAGCTAATTTATTTAAAAATTTAAATAATAATTGAATTTTAAATCATTTAAAAATATATTCAGTCATAAAAGACTATCTTGCCATTTAAAATTGAAATAAGTTTAATAAAAAGCAAACATTTTATATGAAAAAAAATACCAGCATTTAAATCTACAAACAAAAAGTCCTCATAATATTTCAATTTCAGACTTTTGCCTTTTGCAAGAAATGTATGTGAAATGCATTTTTCAGCACTGTTTATAATCTCGAATTTTATCTAAGAATGAAAGAGGAAAAGTGCTATGGCAAAACTGCAGACAAGTGTCAAATGTCTCATACAAACACACTAAAAACTAACCAAGTGCAATTCTTTGCCTGTTTATCTTTCCCATTCCTTTCAGTTTTACCTTCACTCTCTGTCCTACTCTCTCGCTCTCTCTCTCTCTCTCTCTGTGTGTCTTAGCACTGTGCTTGTGTATATGTGCTTGTGGCAGCAAATGCTTTCATTACAGTTCAAGTGCAACACCGAGTGGGGCACTTGATGTTGACGTTGAACGTTGCGGCTGGCTCAGCTGGCCATGAACGCAACACAAGCAGCACCAGCACCAGCCTAAAACTATGCAACACAATTTTTATATGTGTACTATGTTTGTATGTATGTATGTTCGTTTATACACTTTTTTTTTTTTTGCTTCGATGTAGTGCCACTAACAAGTAAATGACAAAATGACCAAGTGTATGACGAGGCGGGTTACCGGGGGGAAACTAAATTGTGTGTGTAAGTGTTTAAAAGCAGAAAGCAGGCTAAGGTCAACGGCTAGGTTCAATACACACACAGCACGCACACGCACACAAATTATTACAGCGTTGATTGCCATCCGTTTTGTGTGCTTCCATTTTTCTAGCTATGCCACATTTTCAATGTCATGCTGCCACATTTGTTTTTTCGTTTTTGAATGCATGCCAAAATCATACTAGAAGCTTTTAGCATGCCGAACAATTTTGATCAGAAAGAAGTATAAACAAAGCACACTTATTTATTCAATATTCTGGAATTGCTTTATTTAAATATTTAAGTTGCTTGAATATGTTGGCCAACGTTGTTTTCTATGCATTTGCAAAAAGTATAGCGAAATTCTATAAATAAATTGTTAAGAGAAATTTCATTTCATCCATATATTTGGCAAAGCTTCTGATATTATCTTCTCCGGCAAATAACTCATATACAAAAGTCAAATGTTAATTCAACTATTACAAACTTCACCAAATCTCCACAATGCTGTCGATGTCATTTTCATGTAATTACAAAAGTACCAAAAGTGTGGTTCAGCTAGTGGCCATAATTAATGTGTGCATATTCCCAAATAAATAAAGGTTCTCAATAAGTTAAAAATAAATACAATGCCTGAGTGATGCAAAAGATGAATTGCTGTCATTGATTGATGTACTTTTGTAAAGACATACTGATGCTAGATTGACCTCAAGTTGATGCAAATGCAATTTGATCAACAGTTTATCTGAACTCAACATGCTAAAAGTTAAAAAAAAAAAGAAGTGATTGAAGTGGTAGCTAAACAACATTGGAGACCATTGAAATGTTCTGTACTTGCTGCACATTCGATTTGGCAGTTTAATTTCAAGTGTTTGGCACATAAGATGCCAATTCAATCTATACACAAAACGCCATGATATATGACTGTTAGTCTAATAACTCACTCGCATATTCAAGCCAAAATTCAAACACTCTTTTCCACTGTCTATCTTTCGGAATTTATCCATCACCTGCTCTCACTATGCTGTGTGCTTGGTCTCAGGTACTTAATGATTTATTGCCACATTATGAATTGCTTTTCACCTTGCTGACGTCTTCTCTGATGTTTGCTGTTGACCAAAAACATTTAAGGCCAAACATAAAATACAACGGCAGCTGTGCTCCGTCCGTTTGCCGAGAAAGTTGTGGCCGATTAAGTGCAGTTCAATCACGCAGCGAACATTAATGCCAAAAGAAAATGTGTGAAAAGTGATGAAAGTTTGAGCGCACACAACGTATGTGCAATTACTATCGAATGTCATGTATGCGAAGCATGTGCCCGATGTGATGTGGCTGAACAGAAGAAGAGATATCGACTGTTAAAGTAAATATTATGATTTTTATGAAGTGCCGAACTGCGAAGATAATTTCGAAGATATTAAAAAATATATTTTGCACATTTATTCAATTTAATTTCGTGTGAGTTTTAATAAAAGAAAATGTAAGTTGTGAGCATTTTAATCGATAACTATTTGCTTTCAATTTAACAGTTTTGACGGTATTTTAAATATTTTAAATGTTTATTTTATTTTATTAGCTTTAAAACTAGTTTTTTTCCCAACTCTTTTAAATTTATTTGTTTCGTATTTCATTAGAATTTATTTGTGTTTGTTTAGTGCAACTTATGCTTGCACATTTGTGTGTGAGTTTGTGTATTTGCTCTATGGAAAGAAATTGGAAGAATTGAAGGTTGAGAAATACAAATATTAAACGGAAAAATTTCATAATTGCCAGCGGTAGCTTATGGCAAACAGAACATACCGTTAATCATGCGTAAGGCCATGATTTGATTGCGCAATCATCGTTTCATGCTACTTTTCAAGCAATAAACCCCGAACCCCCCAACAACCAACAACCCCTGTTAAAAAATTCAATTGCTAACGATTTGTTTGGCTAAGCGCAAAATATACAATAAAGAAATTGTGTTAAATTTATTCAATTGAGAGTGCACGATGGGAAGATACCCTGGGAAATTAAAAAAATTAATCGCAAATATATATATTTTTTTTTTTTCGAGTTTTTTAAGTGCTCAGACTTTCTTTAAATGTTTTTTTTTTCGTTTTGTTTTCTTTCTAGAGATATTAATAACATTGCCAGTTTTGGTCTTTACAGGGTATTTGAATTATCCGTTGGCAGAAATATGGCCAATATTTTTGCAGCCAAAATATTTGCCACAGTTTCAAATTCTCACTTTGCCCTCTGTGCCATACAGTTGTTACGCTTGATTGAGCACTGTATAAATTTTCATTCCTCTTTTGAGTTTTTTTTTTGTTTCTGCCCTCTTTTGGGGCAATTAAAAGAGCCCTAAAATCAACTCAACTTTGATTTGACTTTGGTGCGGTGTGTTGTGCACTCACTGTGACTGTGACTATGACTACGACTATGATTGCGAATGTGAATGTGAATGAGACTGAGGCTGGCTGTTGGGCACTTTGAGAGCCTTTTAATTAAAATCACAGCAGCATTTTATAGACAGACGGGCGGAGGTGAAAAAACGAGAAATCGGGGAAATTGGCTCCTGTTTTAAGTGTATGGCGTCCGACTGGTGACCATAAGCAATTATTCACTTCAATAGAGGCGATGTCCCGCAACGCAGGAAAAAGAGAAAATTAAAGACAGACATGTTCCAAAAAATGCTTTAATTAAGCTTCTGCAAACTTGTAATAAGAAATAAGCTTAGATAAGCAAAGCTAATAGACCGTAACACAGCTTGAATTACGCTTTTTTTTCAATATTTTTTGAAGCAAAGGAAGGAAGCGAAACTGTAAGAGCAAGAAAAAAAATTATTCAGATAAGCCAAACACAAATGCTTTGCGATTGGGCATTAGCAATACAAAACAGGAACAAGCTGAGCTAAATCAAAAAAATATATATAAAGTTTTC
>JAWNNV010000702.1:0-103857 GCA_035044485.1 Scaptomyza reducta | reverse complement strand
ACCTGATTTACTTTTCTACCGCACAGCTTCAATTTGACCAGCAACTGTAATTCGAACTGCTCCTGCGAGGGCGTTAACTACTCACCAGTTTGCCATAAGGACACCGAGACGACCTATTTCTCAGCCTGCCATGCTGGCTGCAGCCATTACAACGCAGATGCTAAAGTCTACGACAACTGTGCCTGTCTCAGGGAGGATTTTCTCAGTGTGCCCAAATATAATATGGCCTCATCTGAGCGCTTGCTAATGAATGCAGTGCAGCCAACAGAAATGTCATTAGCTGGCAGCACGGATCTTGATATAGATCTCAGTGACGTGCCTTTGATGAGCGATGATTATTCGACGGAACTGCATGAGGAGGATATATTGACGCGCAGCAAGCGAGCTGTGGCTGAGCTTGTCCTGCGTCCTGGCATCTGCACGGAGGGTTGTAATGTGGCCTTCTGGACATTCTCAATCACGTCGACCATTGTGAATTGGTTTGGCTCCTCGGGTCGCATTGGCAATGTGCTTGTCAACTATCGCACCGTTGCGCCCGAGGATAAATCCTTCGCTCAGGGGCTGGCCTTGATGATGATCAGCCTGTTTGCCCTGATACCGGGTCCCATTATCTTTGGCCGCATCATTGACTCCACGTGCCTGGTGTGGACAAAGACTTGCAATGGCAATGGCAATTGCCAGCTCTACGATCAGACACGATTCCGCTACTCCGTTAACTTTCTATCCTGCAGTACGTAAATACTTTCGGGTTTTTATCACAAAAATCTAATATTTCCCTTTGGTAGTTTTCACTTTCATTGGAGTTGTCTTTGACTGGCTGGTTTGGTATTACGGCCGTGAGATTGATCTGTACGGCGAGAAGGAGTCGAAGCGCCAGGAGCAGGCCCATAGACGGGATCAGCCCATCACGCCGCTGCTGGCCAAGAAGTCGGAGCAGGCGGATTGCTAACCAGCCAAGTACTCTCAAGGGTTGAAACCAACTCGGACAATTGTACTGAAAGAATACAGAAATACGGCGTAGCATCAGTTTTTGTATGTGTAATATAAGTTGTTGTCGATACATTTACCTGTTAATTTGTTAATAAGTATTAAGATGAATTTATACTTTGTAATATACGGTTAACAATGAAAATAAATCTGTTTTTCGAATCGATTTTTGAATTACATATTCTGAGTTTCAAAAGACTTTTTGTTCTTGTTGGTTCCTTTTTTTTTTGATCGTCTTTTTTTATTTTTCATTTCGGTTTTTTTATTGATAAAAAAGTTCAAATTTATACGAATCTTTTTTTGTTTCGGTTTGATTTTTGTTTTTGTTCATTTGGTTTCAATATGTATACATAAATGTATAATAATAATACATTTAATGTTGTATAAATATTCGCGTTTTGTCTATATAATTTCTATTATCGCTCGTTTTTGTATCTATATTCATACAATTATATAATTATTTATTTATCAGTTGCATAGTTCTTTCTGTTGTTGTTATATTCTTCTTTATTATTATTATTTGTTAGCCGAGTTCTGGAGAAACATTTAAATATCATCATTTATGTATATATAACTGTCGGAGAGATTTTTAACAATTGTATTTTCATTATTTCTTTTTGTTTTTTGTTTTTCGCCTGCTTTCGTTTAAAGCTGAATGCGCAGAAAGCATTAAAAAGCAGTTAAATATCTTCGCTTCTGTTCAACTTTCACATATTTCAAGTTAATTGAATTAACTTAAACAAATGTTTAACTTAGTTATGTTTCGTTACAATACACGTATATTGTTTTTAACCGATAACAACATTTCAATTCAACTTTGCAAACGAATCAATGATAATTACAAATGTTTTGGTTATGCGAATGCTTCTTAAGTTTAAAATATCGAAGAGTGAATAAACTTGCAAACTAGATGGCTCATAATGTGAATGTGTTGAAACCGTCTCTCTTTGCGTCTTCTTGGTCCTGGTCCAAAGCAGAATAAATCAAATATCAAATGGGGCAATTATTTTTTGTTTATTTCCTTTTTGTAGTTGGGGTTTGCTTTGCTGTTCGCTTCGATGAATTCAAATAACTAAGCTGGTAGAACAAAATATATATAAATGGTCTAAATATCAAATATATATGGAGTTAATTAGTAATGAGTTGTTTTGAGACACGTTAATAACCAGTTGCATCCCGTTTTGAGCTTGCAAATCAAACCAATTCTGAGCTTAAACTTAATTTTACAGCAAATGAATTCAAATGTATATCGTAATAATCGTAATTAATATATATAGACAGAAACATAATTCTTGCATAACAGTTGTTAAAAAGGCAGAGAAAGCAAATACTTATTAAATCCTATTATTTTGAACGTGCCGGATTGAGGGATTGGCAATAACTTATCGCTTGTTTTCCGTTTCCGTTTTCGTTTTTTGTTTGTTTGTATTTTGTTTTGTCTTCGTATAAATATAAAAATTGTTCAGCTTGCAGCTTTTAGTTTATTTATAAAAATTCACGACTCGCACGCACGCACTTTATATATATATATAAACGATGCTAAGGAGTAATAAAAAGTAATAAACTAAAATCCACACTTGCCGCAACAAAAAAGCCAAATGTAATTCACAATTATTACCCGACGTTGTTTTTGCATTCCTATTTCTTTGTCTCTGTGTGTATGTGTGTGTGTGTGTCTGTGTGTGTGTATGTACATATATATAAATAGTACACATCTTTGTTAGTTATACGTAATATATATATAGTGTTTATATAGTGTTTGTCTCTCTGTTTGTTTCTTCTTTCTTCACTTATGCTTCGCTTATGTTTTGTTTTAGATACTTGCTATATATAAACCACCTTCCTCTCTCTCTCTCTCTCTCTAACCATTATCATAATCAATTGCTATTGTTGTAGGTATGCGCATACATTATTGCGGTGAAAGTAAACTCTTAATTGTGGGAGTGTGTGTCGATTGTGTGTGTGTGTGTAGAAAGCGTGGCGTTGTTTCCATATGGTATATATATATATTTGTTTGTTGTCGTCATCTGGCATGGGATGGGGTATGATGGGGTACTAGTATAAAGCCGTAGTGAAAGGCGTGGCGCTCGAATTTAGCTTGGCTCAAATTTATTCGATCACCTTGAGTACCTTGCCAATGGCAATAGTTTTGTCTGCAAAACAAAAACATATACTTGAGTAAAGGATAATTCTCAGATCTCTAATAACTCACTTTCATCGCGCAGCGTAAAGCGTCCCATTTGGGGAAAGAGTTTAAATTGTTCAAGGCAAATCATTCCGTAGCATTCAATGCGCATAATTGCGACCTGATCCTGTTTAACGAATCGTGGACGTGTTTTCGATTTGTCGCCAGACTTCTTGTCGACCAAACAGATGAGTGCCTGTCAACAAAAACACATTTAATATATATATATATATGTTATATTGAATGGCCAGTACATACCTTCACCGTTACTTCCTCGGCGGCACAGTGTATGTGCATAACGGCCGAATAGCCGGCACAGATAATTGATTTGTGTTCTAATATAACGACCTGAGCATCAAAGATCTTGCCCGTCTTGATGGGATTGGCGGCATCACAGAGCACAAAACCCGGCGACACATCCTCCTCCTCAATGCCCTGTGCAGAGTGTAAGCGCTTAGATTAATTTTAAAGAATTGTTAATTCGGGATACCGAATGTCGTATCTGTGTGGCCCTTGCAGACGAAACTTAACGTTTCATCCCATATATTGCATTATAAATTTTGATCTATTGTTCTTTAAGTATTCAGACAGACAAAGGTTCCAATATTCGTATATGATATTCGTTTAACACAATTTCTCTGCAAGGGTGTTTGGGAACTAATTATAAACACATACTTTCAGCTTGATCTTGACATTCTCGCCGGGACCCACAGAGGTCACCTCGAAGTCATCTGAGAACAGTTGATCCACAGCCACTTGTGTCTGAAAAATACATTTTGGATTAACTATATTCATATGGTTATAAGCATAATGCAAGTCCTGCTTACCCTATTTGGCATGACAAGCAAATTTTGACCCTTCTTGGCTATGCCAGACTCCACCTTGCCCATGACAACGGTGCCCATGTCCTTGTACTTGTCCACAATGGGCATGATGAAGGGACCGTCCAGCTTGCGATTGAGCGAGGGCAGCTCATCGATGAAAGGTATAAAGGCGGGACCTCTGTACCAGGGGCACAGAGATTCGGGTACCTGCTCCTTGAGCCCATAGCCGCTGAGGCCCGAGCAAGGCATAAAGGTAAGATCCTTTGCTGGATTGAAGCCCAGCTTCTTGAGGTATGGTAGTATCTTGTCTTTGCATTCGTTGTAGCGCGTCTGTTCCCAATGCACCGTGGGATCATCCATTTTGTTAACCAGCACGACCAAATGCCTAACGCCCGCCGTCTTGGCCAACATCGCATGCTCGCGCGTCTGTCCACCCCGATCGAAGCCCGTCTCGAACTCGCCCTTTCGCGCCGAGATCACCAGCACGGCGAGATCCGCCTGCGCCGCACCGCCAATCATATTGGGCACAAAGCTCTTGTGCCCGGGCGCATCCAGTATGGTGAAATGCTTGCGATCTGTTTCGAAGAAGGCGCGTCCCACCTCCACCGTCTTGCCCTTGTCGCGCTCCTCCTGGTTTGTGTCCAGCGCCCACGAGAGGTACCAACTCTCGCGCGACTTCTCTCGCGCCTCGCGCTCATACTTCTCCAAGGTCCGCTTGTCCACCATGCCCGTCAGCGACATGATCTGACCGCCAATTGTTGATTTGCCAGCATCTGCAACAGTTCAATGTGTTTAGAGACATCTTTGTGTACATTATTGTGTGTGCAACTTACCAACATGACCGATGAACACAACGTTAACGTGTTCCCGCTTGCTTCGGTTCTCCTCCACCTTGACGACCTTCTTCTTCGGGGCCTTCAGCGCTGCCTCGCCGCCCTCCGTGAATTCGACGTCCTCGACTTCCTCATCCTCTGGTGTGATTATCGCATCATCTTCGACATCCCAGCTATCTGCTGGATCGGTTTCTATAAGTATTTCAATTTGTTTTCATTAACAATTCTTCATATTTAAATATGTTATATATTGCTTTACTCATGTGCAGGCTGTTTGAACTTGTATTGAAATTAAATAAAAGATGTAAATTAAATAAAAGAATAACGAAAAAAAAGAAATTGCGTTAACAAAACTTGACAGATGATAATGCTGCTTCTTTCTTTTCTCAATGCCAAGAAGCAAGTCTTAAATTTAGTGTTCAGCCCTGGTTGTGATTAATTGTTGATTTGTTGTTGTGAAACTGACATGATAGGGCTCAGTGGAGTGGTGGATAAAGTGGGTGAGGTGAGGTGGATTCTTGTGTTGGGTTTTAATAATTAAGGTTGCCACCTTGCGCTGTCTATATATGAGTCATTATTGTCGTGATTGTTGTCACTATGTGCAAAAACGTGCGTTCGCTCAAATGCTAATCGATATGTACATATTTCAGTTAAAAACTTGCCCGTTGAGTAGGGGAGACACACACACACACACGCGGCCTTCAACTAGGTTGCTACACAAAACTAGAATCTTAACTCACAGGTCAAACATGTTAAATCTGGCAACTGTCGCACATACATACAGATGTTTTTGACGTAATGGTATTGGGTTTTAATGCGCGCGCAGCTCACAGTTCAGTTTTTACCGTTACTAACTTTTCTTTGGCGAAGCAGAGCGGCTGCCGCCGTCGTCGTCACCACCGCCATCGTCTTTTCGTAACATGTGGCAGTTTATTAATCACAATATGTAATGTACGAACAAACAATGAATAAATGCGCGTAAAAGTAAAAGCAGCCAACGCAGCACAACGTGCGAAGCGATAACAGAATTATAACTAGCTGCTGACGGGCTCGCTCGCTATGTTACTGGGTATACCGTCAACGCTAGCCGACTAACATTCAAAATCAAGTTGAAAGCGGTTCGAACCGCAAGGGAGCTACGAAAACATACAATTACACACACACACACACACAAGCATACTCATACTCATACCATTTGGGCCAACACAACACTAAACAGCGGCTGCTTATGACGATAACAACAACAATCTTCCATGCTGAGCAACGTGTATGTTTGTCGGATGTGGTGGAGTCATTTGACGAGTGTTACGTTCGCCAGCGAATGGTTCTCAACTCAACTTCGTAATCCACCATGAACTGCTTTGAGTCGTTGATCAGCGAGCGAATGGCATTTCGAGTGCAGCAATGAAAGGCGAGTGAGAAACGTAAACGATAACGGTAAATGTTTAACAGCATAAGTAACAGCTTGCTTCCAGTCTCAATTCCGCTAATTGGCATGTAGAGAGGCAAAGCATAGAAAATAAATCTCTCAGACCACACAGCTCGCCAGTCACAGTGACTAAATAGCAAGATACGCCAAAAATTGCGCATCACTGAGGCGAACACACGTAAAATGGCAATATGAACAGCTGCTGCAGCGACGGTCTTCCCTGGGGGGCGGGGGTGGGGAGAAGAAAGCAGCAGCATACAAATTGCGGTTCTTTTTTGTGCTTGCTAAAACGCCAAATGACAACAACACTGCACTCACACCAAATCATACACAAAGTCACACACACACGCACACACACACATACCAATGAACTCGGGAGACCGCAATAACATTTGAGGTTATGTGTTATGCGCGATAGACCGACCGATAACCAAACATTTTTTTTTATTTGCAAATATGAATAAATTTTATTGGCTGCAGGTAAATCAACAACAGCAACAATGAGTAGGTTGCCTTTGTTTCGAACTAACTGTGAACTGCGCCAGCCGTGACGTCACAATGGCAAATGGAAAAGTTCAATGCGCTCAACATTTGCTAAACTACCCCCACGGTGCCCACACTTACGCACGCACGCACACACACACATAGTGTATCCCACCACATTTATTCTATTTACCATTGTTAGCAGCAATTTTTTCCTCCACATTGATATTATCAATGGGAACCGCTGCCGCTGTTGAAGGCGTGGTTACAGGCGAACCTTGTGCCGGCGTCCCTGAGTTTGAAGCCGCAGCTGATGATGGTGCTCCTGTGCCGCCGCCGCTGTTATTTCCACCGTTGCCGGCATTGCCCGCAACGATGCCGACGGCATTTAGTGCATTTATGGAACCGGCGCTGCCCGTCGAATCGGGTGTTGTTGCTGGTGTGCCGCTTGCCGATGCCGGCAACGGCGGCAGTCCCTCCACACTTATTATGACTCCAGGCGGCAGAGTATTCTCTACTGGCGTCGGCTGCTGCTGCTGTTGTTGTTGTTGCTGTGTAGAAGACGGCGACGCAGGGACGGACGCTTGCGATGCTGCCACAACAACGGCCGCGCTGGCAGCGACATTGCTGTAATTAAAGCTGGGCACAAATTCCACCGCATTCACATTGAGTGTGGAGAATTTTGTTGATACATCTGAGTTTTCCTGCGCGGCCATCGCTGCTGCTGCTGCTGCTGCTACTGTTTTTTGTTGTATCGCTATCAAAATTTCTTCAGTGGAAATTTTCACTTTTTTCGCCTCTGCTCTCGGCACGCACGCACACACACACGACGACGACGACGACGACACACTTTTGCCCTCCTCCTTCAAATGCTTTTCCTATCGCAGCACACAAACACAAACACGCGGTTGACTTGTCGGCGTAGCAGAGAAGGCAGAAGATAGATGAGGGGAGATGCGTAGACAGCCCAGCCTTTGAGTATGTGTAATTTTCTATTGTTATTGTTAAAATGTCGTAGCCAACTTGTACGTTGTCGCTTCTGGCTTTTCTCGTGCACTCAATTCACTCAAACTGTCTGGCAAAAAACACAAAAAACGCTCAGTGTGTGTTTGTTTGTATGCGTGTGTGTGTGTGTGAAGAAACTTTACTCGTTGACACCTCTTTTCAGTCTTGTTCTTCGGCTGTGGCAGCACGGATTTCTCTTCAGTTACAACGGTATAAAGGCCGCCTCGCAAAAACAATATGTTTTTGCGGTAAATTTGGCGAATTTGTTGCAAAATTCGTAAAAAATTTGTACACGTTTCACCGCCACGCGTTGCAATACCAGGGATGGAGAATAACGATAGGTTTTAACTATCGAAGATTGCAAAAAAATACATGCAATTTATTTAACATCAACATATGTCGAGCGCACTTGTTAACATAAGTAGATAGATAAAAATTGGCATAAATGCTAAAAATTTATATTATTCTGTTAGTTAGTCGGCCTATCGTTTTGCTTTAGCGATATTATTTTGTGCTGCCAATCTACTCGGGCAAATCGATGACAAACAAATATCGAAACATTGCAGGCTTGTATTCCCCACATCGATAGCAGACTATCTTTTCAGAAAAACGGTCTGAGTTGTATGAAGTAAGCAAATCCAGGCTGGCAAAGGCGGAACAAAAAAGGCAGTAAATTTGCATAGTATTTTTTTTTTGCGGAAAAAGGTGCAAATACAATGAGCAATGCTGGCGGCGGCGGAGGTGCTGGTGGAAATGCACGACCACCACCTAGAATTGATGGCATGGTCTCATTAAAGGCAAGTAGTAACCAAAATAATTAGAAAGTACAGCAACGCAGGCATACAAAATGGCTGCCGGCGAGTGAATATACTGTCTGAGTTAGATAACCCCCCCTAAAAGCATCCCACACTAATTTTGTAAATAAATTGCCTGGCTGCAGGTTGACAATCTTACATATCGCACCACACCCGAGGATTTGCGTCGTGTCTTCGAGCGATGCGGCGAAGTTGGTGACATTTACATACCACGCGATCGATATACACGTGAAAGTCGCGGATTCGCTTTCGTTCGGTAAGTAACCTGATGAATGTCACATATGTCTGTAAATGCATGCGTTTGCATACAAATTAACTTTTGTATGCAAAATGTTATTGCACTGTGCGTGGTGAATTTTTTTTTGTAAATTTGTGAGGTTAGGTTTGACTTTTGCATATTTTTGGGCTGGCGACCACGTACATTTTGTGTTTGTTCAACCGATTTTCAATATACAATATGCTAGATAAACTGTGTTCAATTGCAACTGTTGCCTACCCAAACCAATGCTAGCCAACATACTGCGAATACCACAAAAAACCATTAATACTTAGGTATTTAGTTGTCTGATTTGCATTATTGCTTTATGGGAGCGTTCTTAAGTCTCTTTAAATATGCTCTAAGCAACGATGCCAGAAAAAACTGTGTTCAATTGCAACTGTTGCCTACCCAAACCAATGCTAGCCAACATACTGCGAATACGACATTCAGTTTATATATCGAGAGTTTATGTTTGCATTTTGGCAGTACTTGAGTACGATTAACACTACTATTGATCGTATTCGAAGCGAAAATGCCAGAATAACTGTGTTCAATTGCAACTGTTGCCTACCCAAACCAATGCTAGCCAACATACTGCGAATACAACATTATTCAGTTTATCCAGTTTACATATTGAGTGTGCATTTTGGCAGTACTTGAGTACTTTTAACACTACTATTGATCGTATTCGGAGCGAAAGTGCCAGAATAACTGTGTTCAATTGCAACTGTTGCCTACCCAAACCAATGCTAGCCAACATACTGCGAATACAACAACTATGAACAAAAGTAATGAGCGAATTCAAATAACTGTTATACTCTTTTTCGCTCAGGTTTTATGACAAACGCGATGCTGAGGACGCACTTGAGGCCATGGATGGTCGCATGCTGGACGGCAGGGAGTTGCGGGTGCAGATGGCGCGCTATGGACGACCCTCGTCGCCGACACGACGCAACAGCAGTAACAGTCGTCGGGGCGCTGGCCTAGGAGCTGGTGCGGGTGGCGGAGCGGGTGGACGTCGTCGCTCGCGCTCTCGTTCTCCGAATCGTCGTCGTGGATCGCGCAGTCCGCGCCGCCGCTCGTACTCACCACGCTCGCGCTCTCGCTCGGCGGGCAGCCGCTCGCCGACGGGTCGACGCAGCAAATTCTCACGTAGTCCGGTACGCGGCGACAGTCGCAATGGCGTCGGCGTCGCAGCTGTCGGCGGTTCACGCAGTCGCAGCCGTTCCTAAATGTTGGACACGCACGCACACACACACACACACACAACCCGCTTCAGACGTTCCATAAACTATTATGTATGATAAGGTAAGCAAGCATTGGGACAAAACGGAATGGGTTATAACTGTAGTTCTTTTGACTTTCAGCCTTTATTGACTTGTGGACAATGCTATCTAGGGAACTCTCCTCGAGTGGGCTGCAGAAAAACTATTCTCTCTTCATGCTGTGTACCAGAACAGCAGGTATACAAAACAAAAACAAAACAAAAAAAATGAAAAATGAAAAGAAAAAAAAAATTGAAACAGTTTTACACACACCCAACTACAACATACACATACACATATATACAGCATAATTATAGAGTACACTATTTTAAGTTATTGAACAAGAACAAAACCAACAAAGCTGAGCAAAAAGAAGTTGAGAGAACGAAAACGTAAACAGAGCATAGACTATTCAAACACATACATAAATATAGCCCTATATAAGAAGTTTGTTTGAGGTCACAAGATTTTTACGTTGTTTCAGTTTGTTTGTTATGTTTTTTGTTTATTTTTGGATATATTTGTCTGCTCTCCATGGGACAGCAAGATTCAATGAGATTGCGAGGGTACTTAGGGCATCGATTGTAGCATTTAATTTTGGGCGCCATTATCAATTTGTGTAGTTTTGCATCAAAATAAAACTCGAAATCAAATCAAATCGAATCACTGTCGAGGAACCACGATTCACGATTCTCTTATTTACTGTTAGCAACTTCCTCTATTTATATCTAGATATATATATATATTTTTTTTTGTTGCGTTGCGTTGTTCGTTTCTATCTGTTTTCATTTTACGATAAACTTTATTAACAAAGCTTTCCACTCCATTTTACACATTTATATATACGCAGGCCAGTGTGTGCGCGGTATGCAGTTGTTGCTGTGGCTGCTGCTAATATAAAATGTTAATGATATGGCTGGCGAGTCGTGCGTGGGCAAAGGGAAGGTCAGAGAAAGACTGGTCGAGAGAGCGAGCGAGAGCGAGAGCGGAAGCAAAGCAGCGTGTGTGTTTTTTTTTTGTTTGTCTCAATCGTAACTGAGCACACAACACAACGAGAGCGGAGAGCGGATCGTCGCGTCGCTGCTGCTGCTACTGCTACTGCTGATGCTGTGTAACTGTTGCTGTTAAAACTGCACAAACTGCAAACTTCGCTGCGCTGCTGATTTGCTGAATGCTGCTGTTTGCTGCTTCGATCTTCCCGACACACACACACACCCACCCACATTTACACACACACACACATTGTTGGCGTTGAAGCTGTATTATGTAGCGGCGGTATGTTTGGCGTCCTCGTCTGCCGTCTGCTGCAGCCTCAACGCTTTTTTTGCTGTTTTGTTTGCCGTTGGCGTTTCTGCTGCTGCCGCTGCCGGCCGGCTGCGCTTCTCTTCGTACTTTTTTTCGTACTTGTTGCTGTTGCTGTTAACTGGCGTTGTGGTGGTGTTTCCTGTCTAGCGGTTGGGGGCCTACTTTTGACTTTAGCGAAATTTGCAGCCAATGTCTCCAGATCTACCACAGAGCGAGCACCCCCCCCTACAAACGAAACTTAACGAACAACGGTGAGGAAACAGAGAGCGTGGGAAACGAAATGGAAGTGGAACTGGTAAGTAATGCAATAACATATTCAGCAAACCGTTATGTTTTTTACAGCCTGAGCAAATGCGAATAAAGTGAAAATGAAACGAAAATCAAAGCTTGCATTTTTCATTTGGGAGAGAGAGAGACAACAGCTAAAGCGTACTGGAAATCAGAGCTAGCTGCGACTTAACTGTATTTTCGAGAGAGCGGAATGTGAGAAATAGAACTACAGTTCTGTTTATTAACAACACGTTTCCAACACAACGGAACAATTTCACAGTTTGTTTGTTCAAACAAATTAGTTAAAGAAATTATTTAAGAAATAAAAATACTTACCCCAACAAAGCCAACATGTTTATGGACAAGATGGTGCCGAACGACTCCTTTGAGCCGGATCTGCGCAAGGAGGGCAAGTACATCTGCCCGATGCCCAGGCCGCCGGCGCAGCCCGAAGGCGCAGATAACTGGCACGCCCACCTGCAGCCCCACGAGCGTCTCTTCTACCATCAGACGATGAGCTCTGTGCGCTACAGCAAACGCTTCCGGGCCAATGCGAATATACCAAAGGATTCGTTGGACTTTCAGCTGCAGTCACGCTACGATCATGGCCGGGAAACGTTCCCGGAGAAGATCGATGCAGTGCTGCAGCGGGACACATGTGGCGCCATGACCAGCTGGGCGGCACCCTATGGTCAGTCGGAGATCGGTTCGATTGCCAAGATGAATGTGTTCCGGGTGCTGCGCAACACGCGAGTTATTCGCGTCAAGATGGAGGATGCACTGGGTCATCCCTTGAACATAGGTGAGTTCGCGTACAACATATATCCCCGCTGACTCCCCATTGACCCTCCATTTCCATCAGGTGGCTGCAAGGAGAAGATCCATCCATCGTGCGTGCAGCTCATCTGCAGCGGCGTCCACACGCAGCTGGTCAACAATGGCTTCTCGCGCCAGACCTCCGATGGCAACTTCTTCCGTTACTAACCCAGCTCTCTTCCCCCCCCACCAACACACGAAGGAACGAACACAAGTGCTTAGAGTTATAGAATATCTTTTAGACACATCGCAAAATAAAAATTAACAGGAGCAACATATCCTAGCAGCACACAGGTCACGTAGTCGGCGAGAGCTTTATATGCTTGGCAGGCGGTTGGTCCTCCTGGTGCTCCTCAGCCTCATCCTCCTTGTCATCTGCCTCCGGCGGTTGGTCCTCCTGGTGCTCCTCATCCTCCTTTTCATCTGCCTCCGGCGGTTGGTCCTCCTGGTGCTCCTCATCCTCATCCTCCTGGTGCTCCTCATCCTCCTTTTCATCTGCCTCCGGCTGCTGTGCATCTGCTTTAGGTCGTTGCTTCTTGTTTTGGTTACGATAACTCTTGGGCAGTTTGTTGTCACCAATCCTGGAAACGAAAGGGTATCAGCTGAGCTGTAGAATACACTCTATGAGTCCACTTACATGATGGTGGCACGCGTGCCCGGACCCCAGTGGGGGGTAGGGTTCTGCTGGAAGCGGGAGAGAGTGTTCCGGCGACTGCTGGGATTGGCATCCTCGTGCAGCTCATCGAACTCGTAGTGCCGGCTGCAGGGCTTCGAGAGTATGGCCAGGAGTGGTGTGCCCGGTATGAGGCGATGCTCACGCACCGGATGCCGCTGGCTCCAGTAGCGCAGCATATCCCAGAGCACGGCGGCGGGAGCATCCGTCTTGAGGGAGTTCTTGCTGGCATGCGAGTAGGAGACACGATAGCCAGCATGCAGGATGGCCGAACGCAGCTTCAGCATGGGCACAATCTCCAGCTTGAGCACGCAGCACAGCTTGTCCGGCGTATAGTAGAGCGGCACATCGTGCAGCTCCTCCGCCACCATGGACAGCACGCCGACAATGCGACGCTGGGTGCCGAGGGCGTTGAGGGGCGTGGTTTGGACCGCATCCAGCAGATCCTTGACGAAGGCCGGATTGTGCATGGGTGCGGTCCAGATGGGTCCGCCCAGCTGATGCTTGTAGCTGCAGTGCTCGCAGCGGCTGTCCACGGGTGAGCCGCTGGGTATGCCATACTTGATGAGATGCGGCTGCTCCGGAGATTTGACGCGCACGGTGCCCAGCGGCTGGAGGCTGAAGGTCTCGCAGCCGACGCATTGATAGACCCAGGACTGCTTGCTCATGCTCAGCTTGCACTGCTCCTGTCCGGCGTGCACGCGCACAAAGATCCGGACATAGAAGTCCGCGGAGACGCTCAAGAGCGGCTCAATGTATTTGCCATGGCGCGTCGCATGCGACTCGATGCAGTGCAGCAGGATGCGCAGTGCCAGCTCGTGGCAGCACTTCATGCGCAAGGAGACGCATCCGTACTTGACGTAGCAGGTCTCCGGCACGTTCCCGGCCAGCACGGCCATATCAGTGGCGGTGACCAGCAGGAGACCTCCATCTGCCAGGCACTGCATGGCGCCGTCTAGGTAACGATTCGGACAACCGTACGGATCCAGATCGACCACGTGGAAGCGCTTCTGCGGCGCCGTCGACAAGTACATAAGGGTGCTGAAAACCACGAATAGTTAATTATGAATCCCAGAACTTGAACGCTCCTTACGTGGCATCCGCATAGCTGGCTTCGATCAAGTGTTCCACCTTGTTGTGCGCCACATTAGTGTTGATGGATTCCACGGCTAGACGGGATAGATCGTTGGCAACGATCTCTCGCACGCCTGCAACCTCCTGGGCATAACGAATGCTCCTCAAGCCCGTGGCGGCCAGTGCCTCCAGGATGCGCAGGCCATCCTCGTACTTGGTGCCGGCTTCATAGCTGGGAGTTGATGGTGGAGACGTTGTCGCCTGCTCCGCGGGTTGACGCTTCTGCTTGCGCTGCAGCTTCTTGAGCGCCTTCGCTGCACGCTCCTTGACCAATAGCTGGAAAAAGGCGTTGATCACGGCGACGCTCAAGTCGCGATTGAACTCCTGCACCGGATTGTAGAACACATTGCAGCCGGATATAATGTGTGCATTGCGTTCAGTTATGATCTGTAGATTGGGATTTTGCACAAACTTCGCCTGCTCCTCTTTCTCCTTTTTCACTTCCATTTTCAGCGTTGTCCCAACAACACGTGCTGAACTTCGTTTTCGCTTTGCCGCAATAACATTAACAGCCAGGCAGATTGGCCGCAATGTTATTAACAGCCTGGCAGATTGGCCGCAATGTTATTAACAGCCAGGCAGATTGGCCGCAATGTTATTAACAGTGCGCAACACTTTTTGAAAATGTCTGCCAATTGCAGTGGTTTCTTATTCACTTTTTTAGCAACTCAACGACTCAAACTGTTTCACTTCACTACTTTTTACACTTTTGCTAATTGCAGTGGTTTTTATTCAGTTTTTTTTAGCAATTAAACCACTCAAATTAATTGTTTCACTTCACTACACGTGCTGAATTTCGTTTTCGCTTTGCCGCAATAACATTAACAGCCAGGCAGATTGGCCGCAGTAACATTAACAGCCAGGCAGATTGGCCGCAATAACATTAACAGCCAGGCAGATTGGCCGCAATGTTATTAACAGTGCGCAACACTTTTTGAAAATGTCTTTGCCAATTGCAGTGTTTTTTATGCAGTTTTCTAGCAACTCAAAGACTCAAATTGTTTCACTTCACTACTTTTTACACTTTTGCTAATTGCATTGGTTTTTTAATCACTTTTTTTTAGCAATTAAACTCAAATTAATTGTTTTACTTCACTACACGCGCTGAACTTCGTTTTCGCTTTGCCGCAATAACATTAACAGCCAGGCAGATTGGCCGCAATGTTATTAACAGTGCGCTACACTTTTTGAAAATGTATTTGCCAATTGCAGTGGTTTTTTATTCACGTTTTTTAGCAATTAAACCACTGAAATTAATTGTTTCACTTCACTACTTCTTGCACTTTTACAAAACGTGATGAAAGCAACTTTTGCCCTTGATGACCGATAGCTGGTGGTGGCGATTCGATAGGTGAGCTGGTGGTGGCGATTCGATAGCTGAGCTGGTGGTGGCGATTCGATAGCTGAGAATGTTAACATCGCGATAGTAGGCAACGCGACGCGCTCAACTGTTGTGTAGTTGTCTTAACAGGTGCTGGCGATTCGATAACTGAGAATGTTAAAATC
The DNA here is from genome assembly GCA_035044485.1 of Scaptomyza reducta. Classification (NCBI taxonomy): domain Eukaryota; kingdom Metazoa; phylum Arthropoda; class Insecta; order Diptera; family Drosophilidae; genus Scaptomyza; species Scaptomyza reducta. The sequence goes on along the minus strand of JAWNNV010000702.1, from coordinate 88,068 downwards.
GAGATAGTTGGCAACGCGACGCGCTCAACTGTTGTGTAGTAGTCTTAACAGGTGCTGGCAATTCGATAACTGAGAATGTTAACATCGAGATAGTTGGCAACGCTACTCGCTCAGCTGTTATGTAGTTGTCGTAACAGGTGCCGGCAATTCGATAACTGAGAATGTTAATATCGAGATAGTTGGCAACGCGCTCAGCTGTTATGTAGTCGTAACAGACCTGTTAGTGTGTTTTGCATTTTTAGTACTAAATCAAAATGAATAAAGTTACGTCCGCTTTTATTAGCGTACTGCGGCAAAGCAACAAATCCTACAGCTGCGCAGCATTGCTAGGCCGCCAGCTTTCCTACAAGAGCGACCTATCGCTCGACAAGATATATCCAAATGCTCGTCTGCAACTTTATACGCCGCCGCCGCCAGCAGTAAGTGAACATTTACATATATTTAACTTCTTCACTTAAAACGATGTTCCATAGTCGAGCAGCGATGATAAATTCAATGGCTATATACCCATGGACAAGCTGGAGATAACATACAGTCGCAGCTCTGGTCCGGGCGGACAGCATGTGAATACGGTTAACACAAAAGTTGATCTACGCTTTAAGCTGGCGGATGCACAGTGGATTCCAGAGAAGACGCGCCAAAAGCTGCTGGAGACGCTGGCCAATAAGGTCACCAAGGAGGGCTACTACTTCATTAAGAGCGACCTGACGCGGTCGCAGCAGCTCAACCTGGCAGATGCCTTGGAAAAGCTGCGCAGCATTATACGCGCCCAGGAGCTGGAGCCGGCGGGGCCCAGCGAGGAGACGCTGGAGAAGCTGCGTCGGCGCCAAGAGAAGGCAGCGAGACAACGTCTGCAGCTGAAGCGTGAACGTGCCCAAGTCAAAGCCGATCGCCAAGCGCCCGGCGGTGTAGATTTTTAGCTTATAATCTTGGCAAGCTTTTGGGATTACATTAAACATTGAACACTTAAAACTATTTGTGTAGCACATCTTCTGTGGCGGGCGTGACCGTGAATCGGGGCACGGGCATCGTGATGACCGCGTCCGGCAGATTGAGCTCCTTGCGGCTTCCATGCGAAGGCATGCTGGCAAAGCGAGGGCGCTGCAAAGGATTAGGATTAGTTATAGAGGGAGCAGAGTTTTGGGTTTTACGCACCGGTTCATGTGTATCCGATTTGCGTTGCGGCCGGCGACGCTCGCTGGGGCTGAACCTGTCCGCGGGCTTATGCAGTGTCTGGGTGTACAGCTGCTCCAGGCGATGTATGGTCGATTCCGAGGGCAGCTGCGTCGAGAAGCTGTGCCGGATGCTGCGCGGCGACCAGGTATGCTGATAGCCCGCCTCGTCCATGTGGCGCAACAGGTTGCCATGGAGCACCTTCTGGTCCTCCTTGGCCAGATTGGCCAGCAGCTCGTCAATGATGGCCGCATCGTTGCGCGACACCTTGATGTCGCGCATCCAGAACTGACGATTGCTGCGTCCGATCAGCGGAGCAATCTGCTTGACCTTCAGCACCAGAATGCCCATCAAGTAGATGCACAAAACGTTGGAGAGGGTCAGGCACATGCTGATGGTGCCCAGGACGGCCAGCTCTGTGCCCTGGTTCTCCGAGTACTTTCGCGACTTGACCACATCCCTGTAGAGCGAATCGTCATGCTCGTAGAGCTTGTAGATGCAGGCGAGGGCCCAGAGCAGGCCCGAGTTGACCGCTGGCGGGAGCAGGGAGGCCGATATGGCCACGCCCACCAGCGAACCAATATTGCCGCCCAAGATGCCAATGGCAGCCGCCGCTCCGGAGGGTATCGCCGTGAACAGGCCCACAATCAGCGAGTGCAGATCGCAGCGGGAGAGCATCTCCTCGGTCAGACCCTCGCCGATGCCGTACTTCTTGTCCGTGGTGCAGACGACCAGGCCAAAGACAAAGCCCACCATGGTGGCCATCAAGATGCCAATTAGCTCGTTCTTCATGCCCCGCTGCCGCAGCGAACGCTCCTCAATAACTGTGCCGAATATGGCCGCAATGATGGGTCCCATGAGCGGCGAGATCAGCATGCTGGACGCCAGAAAGATGGTGCTGTTCTCCACCAGGCCAAACGAAGCCAATATGCTGCAAAGGATAATGCTTGTGAACTGCTTATGGAGAATCGGATTAATCCCTGCTTACGCCGCCGAGATGAGCAGCACGCAGAAGTCAAAGGTTATGGCCGCATCCTGGCGGACATCGCGCACCACTTGAGCCACATTCAGGCGCGAGCGCACCGAGTTCATGAAGCGATTCCAGGCGCCCTGATTGCTGGAAAACGCAAACGCAAAACGCAGCTGTTAGCTGGAAGGGACTGGAAGTACTTTCCAATGGTACTCACTCGCTTTGGGCACGGCCCGCGGGCTGTTTGTCATTGGATGGTGAATTCGTTTTATAGGATTTGGACGCAATGCAATTCATGACGGATACCGAGGAGCCCTCGCGATCGCCGATGCCCCATTGTTGGAGTGCCTCGTGCAGATTCTCGTACAGCTCGTTGAATTCCAGTGTGAAGCTAACCTGGAAAGCGCTGCCTTCCCGGCTGCGCAGCCAGAGCGCGTTCGTAATGCGAAACGTTCGCAATATTGTGTGCAGCACGTGCTCCATGGCCGTATCGAGTGGCAGATCCGTTAGTTCTGCTGTCTGCTCGACAACATCTGACAGCTGTGTTTGAGCGCGACGTCTGTAATAGCTGCTGCTTCCAGTGCTGCTATGGCCATCCAAGTGTGGTGAGTGTTCTCTTCGTGAGTCGAACAGTTTGTGGGATGGTGAGAGTGACGTGGATCTAACTGTTTCAGTTGTCGTTGAGTTCGTTGTTGTTGTTGTTCTGTCTTCGTTGAGTTGACGCATAAATGACTCCTTTAGGCGTTGCTCCTCGAGCGCCGTTGGAATTGTTATTGTGAAGAGTACAGCAGATGCTTCCAACATTGTTGCAAAATGTTATTGCTTGTTGTGATAGGTAGGAACATACACACAGGTACGTACAATCAAAAACTGTTGCGACGCGCACGCACACGTTATTTTACATATACATTTACAAAACAAATTATTTTTTCTTTTTGTGCACACAGATTCCGGAAACCGAACAGACGTCTACGAGCTGCAGTGATCTTCTTTACACTGGAAAGTGCAAAGCGCTTTACGACTTGTTGTTTTTTTGATTTACCTGATAACGGTTTTTACTCAGCCGCTAATAACATGCAGGCTCTGTTATGCGGAGCTCAATTTTGCGTCAGCGCAATTTGCTCCAAAGCGCACTGTTAACTTAACATTTCATTTTTTTCATATGGCAACGCCGTCACAGCTTTTTAAACAGCAAGCTAATACATGGAAATGGAATTTATTTACAAATACTTTTGTTAAACCATAACAAGCACATAATTACAAACTATTTATATATATACACACAATTTCTATGCACATCTTAAGCCTCTAAACTGACATTCATCAGCTCCTTAGTTACTTCAGCTCGGTTTTTTCTGGGCCGACTTAAGCCCAACGAATTTGTATCCTGTTCAAGTGCAGGTGGTGGCAATTTGAATCCACTGGGTGGACCCACATTTAAAGGACCACCACTGGTAGTTGATGTTGTTGTTGTTGATGCCGAAGGTGTTGCAGTTGTTGTTGCGGCCATTTTGTAGAGCAACTGCAGTTGCTGCACTGCATCCGTGGGCAATTGGGGTCGCGCGGGTAGCACAACTGGCGATGTCTGTTTCTTGCCCGGCTTGAGCTTGGGATTCGCTTTCGTCGGCTTCATGCCATTTGACCAGGCTTCCAGCCAGCTGGCCGCATTACGTTCCGTCGAGGTCATCAGTTCCTGTTGCCGCAGATGCGCACGCTCATCGCTGGGCTTGACCTGACGCTTGTTGAAGGATTGATCATCCTTGTTGGGATCGTTCAAGGGTCGTGTCTCCTTCTGCGGTCCCAGCTCGAGCAGCACCTGAAAGTCCGCATGATCGCCCAGACGAAACCCGAATCCTAGTCGCGAATCGGTGCCTGATAAAGGATAATAACTATGTAGTTGGCTATAGTGGAAGTGCTTCTTTACTCACCTTTCTTGATGGGCGGTATGTTGGAGTACACCAGGGAGAGCAGTGAGGTCAGTTCCTGGGGCACAATCACTCCATTCACATAGTCAGCTGCAAGGAAATTCAATTCACAGTTTAAACTTAAATCCAGTTGACATTGCTTTGAGTCTTTTGTTAAGCAACAATCGCTTTGTTGGGCCTATTTTGTTGTTTATTGTTGTTTGATGGTTTGATTTATTATCTAAGGTTAAGGTAGGGCAGGTATAAATATATATCCATCTATCCATAAACTTTATTTGATTAAAGCCCTTGGATATCTATCTATCTATCTATGTGTTTTGGAGCGTTTTAAGGTCAATCTGCATTAAATTTAACTTTCTTTCCAGATTCCTTTTTAATCCTTAGATTTCGATCTCAGAGACTATAAAAGCTTGAGGCTCCAGATTTGGTACATAAGCTTGCCTAATCCCTAGGCAGTACGAGTTTATTTTAAATTTTCGATAACTCTTTCCGTTTCCGATATACACATGTGATCGATAACAACAAAATCTTGAATTTGAAAAACTTTTTGTTGCAGTTTGAAACACTAGACGATATAATGACAATCTGTGAACATTTTATTGAAATCGGTTGAGAAACACAGGAGATATGGAGTATTGAAGTTAAGTCAAGTTTGCACTATAAACTTACACACATATACACTCACACATACTTGCAAGCGCTGACTGTATGCGTAAAGTATAGGGTTCAGGGTATAGTCTAGTCAGGATTTCTCGACTAGAGCCTTCTTACTTGTTTTAACCTAATATTTCCTCAAAAATCAAATTAACTCAGATTTTTTAAAATCATTTCCAATATTACTTTATAGATGAAATTTATTCTGATTACTTCACCTTGCTATAATAGTGAGTGCTTGAAAAATAACTTTACTGATTGTAATTTAAGTGTATTTTTTTCAAAAATCTTTTTAATGCTTGAAAAATAACTTTACTGATTGTAATTAAAGTTTTTTTTTTTTTTCAAAAATCTTTTTAATGCTTGAAAAACAACTTTACTGATTGTAATTAAAGTGTTTTCTTTTAAAAAATCTTTTTAATGCTTGAAAAATAACTTTACTGAGTGATTTTTTTTTCAAAAATCGTTTTAATGCTTGAAAAATAGCTTTACTGATTGTAATTAAAGTGTTTTTTTTTTTTTTTCAAAAATCGTTTTAATTATGTTTTATGGTCGAGTTCTTGATTACAAAGTTCTCTGAATTGAAGTACTTTCGAAACTTGAGCATAATAAAAATAGTTAACCTGTTCATTAAGGCTACAGTTAATGGCTTTAGTCACGACAAACTGACCTAGCTTAACTTTTGATACTTGATACTGCTGAACTGCACGATTAAACGTGTCTAACTCACTTAACGAAGATCACTTCAAGTATTCTACACACAAAGAGATCAAAACGCAAACGTAATAATGAATTCACCACCGAACAATCACCACAAACACACGCACACACACGCACATAGACAAAAGATTGAGAGAGAGAGAGAGAGAGAGAGCGCGAAGAGACGACCTTGACACAAAGACACCGGCGGCGACAACAAGTTCGAACGGCGCTATTATATATACATATATATTAGCCTGGCTCTGTAGTTTGGTTATAGCTCGCTTTTGGGTCTAGTTTTGTTTGATTGTGGATCGTTCGTGATCTGTTTGGGCCTAGAGTGGTTCGACCGGTTGCTGCAAACACTTTACTTACGCTGGGGCAGGCCAATGAGCAGCAGCAGCAGCCACAGGCTAACAGTTGGCGTCAGTCGCTTTGGCCAAAACATGATCAGCAGTCTAAACAGTTTAGAGCTAGCATTTAGCGGAGTCGAAAGGAAACACTTAAGAAACTGTAAAAAACACGAAGATTACGAAACTCAGCTTTAATAGTTGTTGTTGTGGATGCTGTTGCTGTTACTGTTGTTGTGGATGCTGTTGTTGTTGTTGGGGTGGGTCAGTATTGCTGACATCTTTGCATATGAATATGCGTCATATACGAAAAGTATTTCAAGTATGCGAAACGATATGCAAACAAAACAACAACAAACTCAACGAAAACAATAAAAATCAACGACAAAAAACAGCAACAACAACAACGAAACAACAACTGTTTGGAAATCACTCTCACTTTTGTTCAACGCGCCTTTTGTTGTTGTTTATTTTTCGTTTTTTCGTTAAGGTTTTGCCCGAGAGCTCAACGTCTTCTGTTCGGTGTTTTTTTTTATAGTATATTTCTTGTTAGCAATTTTAATGTGGCCTTGTCATAAAATTCGGTTTGTTTAAATTATGTTTTGGAGTTGTGTAACTTTTAATTTCAAATATATTTGATTTAGAGTTTGTTTAATGCTTTTATTTTTGTAATGTGTGTTAATGTAATTAACACTTTGCTAATAAACGGCGCTAACAGCGCATTTGTTAAAAATGAAAGCGACACCAACTTTAAAATATATGTACAATTGTTAATACAATGTCGGTTTTTGGCTTTGGTTTCAATTTCAGTTTCGTTATTGTGTATCCAAAAATAGCAAAAACGTTTCTACTCTAGCCACATACAAATGGCATAGTTACGCACACACACACGCACACAAATATAACCGTTACGTTTCGTACATTTTGGTGTAACTGTGTTTCTTAATCAATTTTGTTGAACTGCGCGCATTTTATGCCGTTTAACAACCTGCCCGTTTCGCGTCGGCGCGGCAACTGAAATGGAGAGTGAACAAAATCGACCACGCGCCATATGTCGAAGTCAAAGTCTCCGACAGCCTCAGCCGTCGTTGGGGTGGAGTATTCGTTAAGCATCACGTAACATTGTTGTTGTTGTCGAAGTAACAGCTTCGCGCATGCTTCGTTATGTTGTTGTTGTCGCGCATGCTTCGCAGGCTTAAGCATCGTTTTTGCCTTCGGTTTCGTTTTCGTTTTCAGTTGCGTGCTCTCAATCGGAGACCGGCTCTTGTTCCATTAATGTCAGCGCTGCTCAAATTGGCGCACTTCAGCTAAACACTGCGATGCGCTCTGCTCTCCTCTCCTTCTGCGTTGGCTCTTCTCTGCGCTGTCCTACTTGAGGTGTAGTACATCTGTCAGCTGGCTGCGCCTCTTTTGGCACATCTGTGCAATTACACACACACACACATATATCTGTGGTATGTGAAAGGTTGCGACAGGCCTTTTCGGCCCTTCCCTGTGTTGTTGTGTTGAGCCTGTTGTATTTATTAAATCATTTTACATGTACTTTTGTTGTTGTAACTGTTGTTCTCTTTGTATTTAGTTGTTATGAATCATTGATGAAAGTTTCAAAATGTCACTTTAAATGGTTTGAAGAACGTGTAAACTTTTGTACTAATGAATGCACATTAAAAATATATTGTACATAGATCAAATGACATTTGAATATCGCTATTATATAAATTTAGTATTTATTTCAAGTTCAATAAACGAACTAAATACAGGTATGCCAATACTTGTACATATATAATTTAATGTCACAGTACAATAAGCACTCAAAGTACATACATACATAGTATATGCATAAGCGACTCATTAATCTAACTTAACGATGGAGAGAAAGAGAGAGCGAGAGAGACAGACATGCACATCTATTAAGATGTGTTATGGTTGACATTTGTAGTGTGTAAAATATTTTGTTTAATTACCCAAGACAAAGGCTTATGCAATAGACACGCACACAGCCAAAACTATTTATGTTGTTAGAAAATAGCTGTGTCTATTGGACAACAGCAAATGGCAAAAGTGATAAAGTGCATAGAGACACGTTGCGGTCAATGTATGATTTGCAAATAAGCAAACGTATTGCCTTAATTGCCATTCGAATGGCTTACTTTTGTTTGTTTTTCGGTCGGCCATAAAGATTTTTGAAGTGTTGACAGTTTTACTGGTTTCGCTAATGTTGCAGCAGTCACGTTAAAGTTTTACACCCAAGCAATAAATATTTGTTATTAGCTGAAAAATGTTATAGGTAACATGAATTTTTAAATTCAATAGCTTTTGTAAGGCAGGCTTAAAAAAAAGTAAGGCATACTTTTAAGCTGTTGGATAAAAGGTGTTTTGCAATGACAATGTAAACCAAGAGAAGAATATAGAGTTGCTGAATTCTGTTCGCCTGGTATTTCACTTGGCGAATGCAAAGTGGAACTGACCCGTAATATCTAGTATTTTTTTTTTGTTTTGTTTTTTTTTTTCAGATGATCAAAATAAATTTTCTCTATACAGTTGTGTTTGGCATACCAGGCGAACAGAATTCAGCAATAAGCTGATCTGTAGCTTCATATGTTAACTAACAGCAACTGAACTGTGGAGAGTAACAGCGAATGAGCTGCTTAAATATAAGAGCTGAAAACTCAAATATAAGAGCTGTAAACTGAAAGACCAGTTTCGCTTTGAGCGCTGTACGTGAGTCCTGATTGGTTGTTCTAACTTTAAACTTTAAAATTCCCCGAAAATGAAATATTTTTGTGCTTAGTTTTAAGAAACTGATAAACAATATAATATAATTAAACGAAATTATATTACTTGCTTTATAACTGGATCGAAAGTAAGTGAACAATCATTTAAAATAATTGATTTACATTTTATTGTTCTTATGGTTGTTTAACTAGAGCTAAAGCACTAATTGTATAATAAACAAATTAACAAACTAAACTTTTACAATCATGTTTTTTGTTTTCCTGTTTCACACGTTCAACATTACTCGTTTATAGTATTACAGACAATAAAAGAATTTTGTTGGAAACCCAATTGAATATTTAAATGTTATATTTGAATAAATTATGTAATACGAGCAGCAATTGTATATTTTTTTTTTAATTATTGTTCGTACAATAACATATAACAATTGTTTCACAGTTTCAGCGACATTTTTTTTTCACATTATTTTTTACATTTACATTTATATTGTTTTTCGTTTTAGTATTTGTTTCCACATTACACTTAGCACTACACTAAAAATGTGTAAAAATAAATGTTTGATTATTTTTTTTTTTTTTTTTTTCTTTTGTCTCATCTAGTTTTTTAGGTTTTAGTATTAGTTTTATATGCTCATAGCATACTCAGAGTATGCTGCTTGTATTTAGAAATTCTCTTTGTTTTCAGCGTGTTTTTGTTTTTTGTTTTTGCCGCTAAATTTGGCTCGTTTAACGCTAGTCGAACTGCAGCTGATATTGTATACATTTTTACGCTGTAGCTCTGTAGGTAACGAGGTAAAGTGCGCCTTTGTTTTCGAAATCGACACAGTCAACTCCATGCCACAAATGGGGGCAACATCATCATCATCAGCGCCAGTGTCAATGCCACGCGAACAACGAATGCGACACCAACAAGTAACCCGTTGCCACAATTATGCTGCCAATCATGATAGGAAAACCAACTCTATAAAAGGAAAGATTTGGATTAGAAGAATTCCTTCTGGTATATACTTATATACTTACTTGAAAAACTCGAGGAATGTAAATTTGTAGCCATGTTGCTCGGCAACTCCAGCACAAACCACATTCGCCGAGGCACCGATCAGAGTGCCATTACCTACGAGTACAAAACAAAGGTTTAAAACGAATTTCGAAAACGTTTTTGAACTCTTTTCAACACTTACCGCCCAAACAGGCGCCCAAGGCCAGTGCCCAGACAAGTGGCTGTAACGGTAAGTTCAAGGTGCTATTCTGTGCCAAAGAAATGGTTATCTTCACCATCATCGTCGTCAGTGGAATATTGTCCACGAAGGCCGATGCCACAGCAGATACCTACAAGGAACACCATTATAATACTTAATATGGAAAGAACAAGAAGGTTTTAGTGGAGAAATCCCGACTAGACTATACCCTGCACCTCATACTTTACGCATACAGTCAGTGCTAGCAAGTATGTGTGAGTGTGTGTGTGTGTAAGAGTATAGTGCATACTTTAAGTAACTTCAATATTCCATATCTCCGTTGTTTCTCAACCGATTTCAATAAAATTTTCGCAGATTGTCATTATTTAGTCTAATCTTTCAAACTGCATCAAAACGTTTTCCAAATTCAAGATTTTGTTGTTATCGACCACATGTGTATATCGGAAACGGGAAGAGTTATCGAAACTATATCGACTCGGCTGTTGATGCTGATCAAGAATATATATACTTCATGGAGTTTTCCCAAATTAAATATTCGGTTGCTATCGATAACATGTGTATATCGGAAACCGGGAAAGTTATCGAAACTATATCGACCCGGCTGTTGATGCTGATCAAGAATATATATACTTTATGGAGTCGGAGATGCTTCCTTCTGCCTGTTACATACTTATGCACAAAACCATTATACCCTTTTCACCCATTTTCAATGGCTTCAGGGTGTAAAAAGGGTCCAAACCTACCCAAAGTATTATCAAGATGGCGACCATCAAACGTTGATCTTCGCCCACACCCAGGATAATGCCCTCGGTCATGTTGCCAATCCATTCGATGAGGCCCAGTTCTGTCAGGGCCTCCATGAGTATGAACAAGGCGGCAAAGAAGAGCAGCGTGGACCATTCCACACGCGCCAATATGGCCTCCAGATCCTCAATGTCCGCCAATATGATGAGGAATATGGCGCCCAGCAGTGCCGTCCAGCCCAAGGATAAACGTTGCAGCTCCGGCACCGAGTGCAAGAAGAACAAACTAATCACAAAGATCAAGGCAGCCGAGCACTTAACCAGCAGCTGCTTGTTGCGAATGGGATACTACAAGAGCGAATCGTTCAGTTATCAGGTATATATAGTATATGATTGTAAACCCACTTTCGCTTGAAGATTGGCTAGAGTCTGTTGGTAGTTGGGCGCCGGCACAACGACTGCAGTCATGCGTTTCTTCAGGCTGCGCTTCAAGCGATTCACTTTCTTCATCAGGGTTTGACGCACCAGCTCCTCGTCCTTGGAGTAGGCGGAGAGACTGGCTGCCGCACGCTTCCACACATGAATCTCGTGACGCAGCTCCTCCACCTCGGGCGAATCCTTGAACTGCAGATCGCTGATGTTGCGAAACTTGAAGCGCAACTGCAAATAGGTTTGAACCATCACGAGCAGAACGCCCGGCAGCATGTGGAGCGTGAAGACAGCAAAGTTGACACCCTAAGGAATACTTAATGTTATTGCTTTTCCAGAGATCGTATGACCAACTACTTACATTCTTGGATATGTAGCTATTGGAGGCAATGATCACATTGGGCGGATCGCCGACCGGAGTGAGAGCACCTCCGATGTTCGAGTAGATCACCATGCACATGAGTATGGGCACGGGATTGAGGCACATGACCTCGCAGAGGCGTATCGTCACCGGCGTCATCAGCAGGACCGTTGTCACGTTGTCCAAAAAGGACGAGAGCACCGCCGTAAACAAGCACAAACAGTTGATCAACGGCCAGACATCGCCATTCGTAATCTTATAGGCATAGACAGCCAGATAGTCGAAGACGCCCGTCTCGGAGAGTATGGCGACCAGGATCATCATGCCAAAGAGCAGCAGCAGCGTCTCCACATCAATCCAGCCCATGATCGTGGCCATGGAGGGTCGAGAGTTCAATGCCGCCAGTATGCCCACGGACAGCGTTGAGGCAATAATGGCGGCAAACGTTCGATTCACAATCTCCCAGATGATCATGATGTACAGGCCGCAGAGTACCGCAGCGGCATAGAGTACGCCATGTTTCTTATAGATCGGAGACTCGTCCACATTCAGCTGGAGCGGCAGTTCGCCATCGATGCTGCTGGTCAACTCGAAGCTGAGACGCGTCAGATTCGCCTCGGCCAGTTTGCTGCCATCGGCGGGTATTAGTTCGAAGGTACGCGACTTTTTCGTGTCCTTGGTGGCATCGAAGAGCTCCGGATAGACAATGTCGAGCTGCCATATGGGACTCGCGTTCTCCGTATAGATCTGCTGATCCTGTGCATCATAGTAGCTGCGTGTCACAATCACTTGCAACACGGGCAACGGCACACTATCGTTCAGCTGCAACTCGTTCTCCTGCAGCCGGAACGGACCGCGCAGACCCAAACCAATGCGCTCCAGGTTCGATGTGGCAATGGCAAACACTACAAAGGGGAATCCAACAATGAATACAACTTGTGATTTGGTTCTTGGGGTACTCACCTCTGGTGGAGCTGTTCTTGGGCACACTGATGAGACTCAGCTGATCGACGTGCTCGTTGTTGGACATCAGGAAGGCGGTGAACACGCACCAGACGACCAGAAGTACCGCTATCTTGAACCAAACCAAATACTTTTTGAACTGCAAAAGGCAAAGAAATTGGATTTAGTATAAGAATTTGTTGATATCCTTCAGACTTACGCTAGTTTTGCTGTAGGGTTCGGCATCGTCGTGCTGATCATCGTTGTTGTTCTCCAGATCCCTAGATAAGGTGCAGGGGGGTATCACAGAAAACTGGTTGCACTAATTACGTAACTGACAATCGAAGTGCACAGAACTACGAACCTGCCATCCAATACATGCACCTGTCCCGCCTCGTTCGTCACATTGATCCCAATCTGTGTGAAGGCGCCACGTGGCTCATCCACGTCTCCATTACGTGCATCCATATGCTCGAGCTCGTCGTCGTGCTCAGCGACGTCCTCCAGGGGCGAGGGATCCACATCTGCAAGGTAGGATTTACTTATTAGGAATACTTTCAACAAGGTAGGATTTACTTATGAGCAATAGTTTCAACTATCAATAGAGAGATTTTCAAGAGGAAAGGCGATTTAGTCGTGGCTCGATCTCAATAATTAAACCGCATTCATAGTTGGAAATGTTTTTTTTTTTCGAAATTCATGTTAAAACTTTCCGAACCTATAACTTTGTCCAAACTTTCCGAACCTATAACTTTGTCAAAACTTTCCGAACTTATAACATTTTTCAAAACTTTCCGAACCTCTAACTTTGTCAAAACTTTCCGAACTTATAACATTTTTCAAAACTTTCCGAACCTCTAACTTTGTCAAAACTTTCCGAACCTATAACTTTGTCAAAACTTTCCGAACTTATAACATTTTTCAAAACTTTCCGAACCTCTAACTTTGTCAAAACTGAACCGATTTTCAAAAGGAAAGGCGTTTTAGTAGTGGCTCGATCTCAATAATAATACTGAAGAGAGTTTAATGAGGAATGCAATGTGCGTTGGGTCGATTGGGAAAGGACCCTGATGACTGAGTAACTGTTTCAGGAGTTTGGGAACTAGTCTCTTTCTACCACAAACAGACCATGACAGAGAGGGAGAGAGAGAGAGAGAGAGAGAGAGAGAGAGAAAGAGAGAGAGAGAGAGAGTAAGAGAGATTGACTACAAGGATAAAGATAATCCATATGCTCTTCTTTGCAATGAGAAATGTGCGTTGGGTCGATTGGGAAAGGACCCTGATGACTGAGTTCAGGAGTTACCTCAAACATAGCATGAGAGAGAGAGAGAGAGAGAGAGAGAGAGAGAGAGAGAGACTACAAGGATAAAGGTAAGTAAGTATTGGGAAAGGACGCTGATGACTGAGTAACTCTTTCAGGAGTTACCTGAAACAGACCATGAGACAGAGAGAGAGAGACAGACAGAGACTCCAAGGATAAAGGTAATTCTTATCTATAAACTTCTCCTTTGCAATGAGAAAGTTGAAAGTTGACTTAGGTCCATTGCCAAATTCATCAACTAAGTCAATCGTAAGGAAATAGTTAAAGACTAAACATTATCATTAGCATAATACTTATGATGGAGCCCAAAGATAGGTTGATACTAATACTACTGCGACGATGTCTATTAAACAATTTAAAGTGATAAACATTGTCGCAATTTGGCATTCAAATAAGCCTGATTTTCATGTGGCCCAATGTCAATGCCAAGGCGAGCGAACGCCAACGCAAATTCGCAATAAAAAATTCAACAATAATTACAGCAATCAAAAAAATGTATCAAAATAAACAAAATTCTAAAAACAAAACTTTGTGTGTGAGGCAAGTCGAAGACTAAATACGCTTTCTTTCTTTACTATGCCATGACATTCAAATAGGAGTTAAGATTCAGAGACTTGCCTTATGTTGGGGAAATATTTTTAGAGTTATTATTAAGCTTGATAAAACTTATTCGTAAAGACAAGCCTGGAAAAGTTAATCAACAACAATAACCTAACCTAACTAACCTTATCAAGTCGAAGACTAAATACGCTTACTTTTGGTTATTAAACAATGAGATTATAATGAAAAATAAGGATTCTTCTAGTAAAGTTCAGAAACTTTCCTATTTTATGTTGGGGAAACATTTTTAGAGTTATTATTCAACTTGATTTTTACGAACAAGCTTGGAAAAGTTAATCAATCTCATAAGCTAACATAACTAACCTTATCAAGTCGAAGACTTAATACGCTTACTTTTGGTTATTAAACAATTATATTATAATTCGGAAGAAAGTTTCTTCATTAACTTGACTATTTTGTGTTGGGGAAAGTTATTATTCAACTTGATCTTTACGAACAAGAAAAGTTAATCAACTTCATAATCTAGCCTATCTAACCTTATCAAGTCGAAGTCTAAATACGCTTACTTTACTCTTTTTTATTCTATCTATCTAACAATGAGATTATAATACGAAATAAGTCTTTTTTATTATATTTTGTGTTGGGGAAAGTTATTATTCAACTTGATCTTTACGAACAAGCTTGGAAAAGTTTATAAAATTCATAACTTAACCTAACTAACCTTATCAAGTAGAAGACTTAATACGCTTACTTTTGATTATTAAACAATGAGATTATAATGAGAAATAAGGATTCTTCCATTAAAGTTCAGGAACTTTCCTATTTTGTGTTGGGGAAAGTTATTATTAAACTTGATCTTTACGAATAAGCTTGGAGAAGTTAATCAAACTCATAACCAAACCTATATAACCTTATCAAGCCGAAGACTAAATACGCTTACTTTACTCTATTTTATTCTATCTATCTAACAATGCGATTATAATACGAAATAAGGTTTCTTGGAAAAGTTAATCAACTTCATAATCTAACCTAACTAACCATATAAGGTCGAAGACTAAATACGCTTACTTTACTCTATTAAACAATGAGATTATAATGAGAAATAAGGATTCTTCCAGTAAAGTTAAGAAACTTTCCTATTTTATGTTGGGGAAACATTTTTTGAAACATTTTATTCTATCTATCTAACAATGAGATTATAATACGAAATAAGGTTTCTTAGTTGAACTTTACGAAGAAGCTTGGAAAAGTTAATCAATCTCATAAGCTAACCTAACTAACCTTATAAGGTCGAAGACTTAATACGCTTACTTTTCGTTATTAAACAATTATATTATAATGAGAAATAAGGGTTGCTTCAGGAACTTCCCTATTTTGTGTTGGGGAAAGTTATTATTCTTAAGATTGGAGAAGTTAATCAAACTCATAACCTAACCTAACTAACCTTATCAAGTCGAAGATGTCTTCGTTTTATGAGCCTTAAAGTATGTCTACTAGAATGGATTATGCTGTAAGACACAGGAACAACAAAGCATATGCCAAGGACAAGCCAAATAAATGTTAAGGACCACAAAGGACAAGAAGAAGAAGTGGGTGGGTGGGAAGAGCTGGGTGATATAAGTACTTACCGCGATGTAGGCGTTCGTGTTCCTGCCGAAACGAGGCGAGGCTGGGATCCTGTCGTATGCGTTCGGGCAGCGTGCGCCAGACCTGTAAGGCACCTTCCGTTACTTCGCTGCACATGTGGCAAGCAGCAGGAAGTACGAAGTTTGGAGGTTGTATCCACAAGTTGTGCGTTTGCGGCACGTTGGGGAGCCATGAATGTGAATGGAAGAAGAAGCAGAAAAAAGAGAAGATTTTATAGGATTACTTTACGGTGATACAAATGCTCAACGTATAAATACTAAATTTGTTTTGCCAAAGGTAAGTGAGGGGTGGGAGTGGGGCACGTGGCACGTACGCGTAAGGAATTCAATAAGTTGCCGATTGATTGCATTTTTTATTGTGATTCTTGCAACAAATTTTAGAGTTTATTTTTGGGTCTTTTCGTTAAGTCTTGAAGTCCATTTTTTCAATTTCTTGCGAAGCTTATTAAGTGGAAATTCAATTGTGGTTTTGGGTGCTTAAAAGGGACCCAAATGGGAATAAGGATGGGCAAAAAAGATTTATAAACTGTTTGAAACTTGTAGGTAAGAGCCTTGAAATGGCTAAAACGTATATTAACTTAAATTATTTATCGTTTATCATGT
The DNA here is from genome assembly GCA_035044485.1 of Scaptomyza reducta. Classification (NCBI taxonomy): domain Eukaryota; kingdom Metazoa; phylum Arthropoda; class Insecta; order Diptera; family Drosophilidae; genus Scaptomyza; species Scaptomyza reducta. The sequence goes on along the minus strand of JAWNNV010000702.1, from coordinate 71,757 downwards.
GAGACGTCAAGTTGAATTATGATTGAATATCGTGTTGACAGTTCGTTTCAATACAGACTTCAATTCAATTGAATTCTAGATATAGAGCAATATTATGTAAATGGTCTCAAATGGAAGGGGGGAAAGGTCAAAGCGTATAAGCCTCAATCAGAGTCTTGCAACAACATTGCAATTCTCATGCAAATTAGCCAGAAGGAAAGACAGCCAGCAAGATGGTAATTCTCAAAGTCAACTAAAATGAGACAATAGACAATTTATTGGGAATGGAAATGGAAATGGGGTGGGGGTGGGGGTGGGGGTTGGGTTGCTTGATTAGCTGGCTTAGGCACACTTAATTAAGGCACGCTTGGCAGAGACAGCTGTCACGAACGGTGGTTGAGGGGTGGGGGTGTGGTGAATATAGTATTAAATGGTTAAATTACAATTCAAACGCAAGTTTAACGACACTTCCGTTAGCAATTAGACTGTCAACACAGCTGAGACACTCATTCACCCCACCCACTCGCTCATTCGTTCAGTCTCTTATACGCTCTTATACGCTGTCTGCAGATCACGTGCGCTCGTAGTATGTACAATGTAAATGCAATTTAGTGCACTCGAGAGCCACAACGGAAAGTGGTCAGAAATCTTCATTTAGTTTAGTTTAAATGCCGCTTAGAAAGAATGAACAAAAAAAAAAACGCGACACTCAACTCAAATAAGTCATAAATTTTATTTAGTTAAATTTATCTGGCAGAAAATAAGGCAAAAGCAAGGCTGTCACTGATTTTTATATTTGATTATTATGGGGTAATCATTTTCCCTCCCTCTCTCCCTCCCCCTCTCTCTCTCACTCTATGGTATATGCCATATATGTATGTGTGTATATAGTGCTGTCAACTGAACAGATCTTAACTTATGCAAGTCTGGCTACAATTTCCGACACTTTTGTTCTTGTTAAACTAAAGATGTGATATCATATATATATATTATACGATATCTTGTTAATTGGCTTAAATCTCGTCAAATCGTAATGCAGTTGGAATCAGTTGAATATATATGTATATATATGTATATATATGGAATCAGTTGAATATATATATGGCATATGATATGTTCCACTTATACCGTTAGAGTAGATTTATGATCTCATTGATTTCCTAACTAAAAGATGATAATGAAGTTCTATATCGACACTTTAGGTGATAATAAAATGATAATTTAATCAAAATTCTATCAATTACTTTTTGCCACCTTTTTCGAATTCATCACAATAAACGTGACACAGTTAATTTATGTTAATTGTTTACTTGTCGCTGAAACGGAATCCACAGCAAAATTCTTAGTAATTGTTTTTTTTTCGTTTGCTGTCGGGTTTTTCTTTAGCGTCAGGTTTAGAAGAAGAATGCAAAACAAAGTTTTCTGCTGAGAAGAAGAAGAGTGTAAGGTGAAAAACACATACTCATCATCATATGAGTAATCCTCGGAGCTGTTGTTGTAATTATAAGACATCTTTAACAGCTTTCAACTGCTGGTTTCGTCAAGTCGAGCGCAAGTATAAGAGTAGTAGACACGCACTAGGAGCACGCACTCACACACACACACACACACACAAACACTCGAAGAAATAGTTTTTATTATATAACGTTAATTGGAATATTTCGTTGATTCCTTTCGATCGCATTCACACGCGAACAAAACTTTTGTTGTAATTCGAACAATTTGGCGTATTTTGAAATACTCAAAACTGTTTTTGTTTGCGTAATATTTCATATGATTATCATATTCGCTTTAGTTATGAGCATTATCACGTGCTGTTTGTGTTTCAGTTTCTGAGTTCTATGTTCGGCTTGACCACAACACACACTGCATTGATGGGTCGCCCTCGCGTTACTAACTAGCATGCACACTTTTTTACCCTATTTTGTAGGTTCTGATGCGCCACGAAAAACTCGCGTTGCGTCGCGTCGCAGTCAGCACAGCAAAGCCAACAACTAACTATGATGACAAAAAAAACAAAAAAACAAAAAAAAACAAAAAATAAAACAGAACATATTCCTGATATTCACTTTTACGCTTTGCTCATTATTCGCATTTATGCGTTCGCGCACCGCCCCTCCCTCCCTCCCTCCACCTTTGTCCAGACCATATGCAACGGCTTAACAGATTATCATCATCATCATCCGAATTGAGATCTGTCACTCAAAGCGCTCTCTTTCGTGCGCGCTCTCGCTCGCTCTCACTGGCATTGGCTTAGCACAAGCCCGAAATATTTAACTGTCTTTCTTTTTCGTGTGTGTGGCTTTGCGTGTTTACTTTATTGCTTGCGGTTTCTGTTCTCTGTTTTCGGCTACTGTTTCATATTTCTTGGTCGCTTCTGTTTGTCATGTGTTGTCGCGTTTCGGTTTTCATTGCTGCTGGCGTTGGCTTATTTGCACTTCTTTCAATTACACTTGATTTATCATATTTGACAGTTGTGTGTGCGATGCCGATGCCGATGCCTTTAATACAGCTAGCGATTATTTGATACCCTACCATTTAACAAAGCGATCATATTAGTGTGAAAATAAATTGAATTTAATTTATTTGTTTTTAATTTAATTTTAAATGTTTTTCTTAACTTTTTTATTTTATCTCATGAGCAAAAGTTTTCCATTTATTTGCATATTTATTTGTTATTATTTTTGCAGTTAAGACCCTTCAATCAGATGTGGGGAAAAACTTTTCTGCAAATCAGCTTAAATTTCGTTTTAAATCGCTGCCCAGCTGCTTACAGCGTGACGTCACGCTTACGTCACTCAAAACTGTGTACATCGGCAAAAAAAAGAAGAAGAGTGTAATATGAAACCTTTTTTTTTGCATTTTCTAATGCAAACAAATCGTGCAAAAACAATGAAAATGTTAATGGTGAAACTGACACCTGCAGGTGCCCGATTGCGATTGCCCCTTGGCTCATATTAATTGAAACGTAATAAGTAAAACCTCTTTGCACATTATAATAATAATAATACGAGAACACATGACCCTGACAAGCAGTGCAAGTAGTTGTTGTACTGCGCCACAAGAAATATAAGTAGTAGGTATACACTCTGTCGCGTTGAACATGCAATTTAATTAAAAATAATAACACTGAAAACAGAATCTCTTATTGCAGTACAATCGAAAGCCGCTTTAATTCTTTTTATAGAACACAAGAAGCACAGAGATTATGCTTGAAATGGAAAAGTTTCATACTGACAATGAAACTGAACGAAGCGCGAACGTAAGCGACTGCAAAATACTCTAATACCATTAACAGTTGAGTGCACTCTTATACCTTCGTTGAAAAAGAGTATACGAACTTGCAGCTGATCGCACGCAATGAGAATGTAATAGGTATTACATGTATTACATTCTCATTGACACCAACTGCAACTGTGAGCGAGTGTGTGAGAGAGAGAGAGCGAAGGGCCATTGGAATAGTGAGAGTGTGCAAATACTATTAATGCATATGCATATATCAAATAAATGCTTGCTAGTTTCTCTCGAGTGACGTTCAGCATTACAACAACAACAACAGTTGTCAGTTACAGCTTGACTAGTCATTAATTAGCTGCAGCTAATGTATTATTTATAGCGTATGTTTTATTTATTGTAGTTTTGCTGGTTGTGTAACAATCATAAATTACAATATGTATTTTTTTTTTTAGCGTTTATATGAAATAATGGGTTTATGTGAACATAATTGAAAACTTGTTTGGCTTGCAATTTGAATATTAACAATTGATTTGAATATATCAAGACAATGTTGTCAAGGCTAAGTTTACCTTGCTTGAGCTACACATATTGCTCTTATAATATATTTACTTAACGAAGCTTTTAGTCGAGACACTCGCAGTGAACAGAATTAATATGTTAATATAGGTCAATGTGCTTGATAAGAAAATTACATAGCCGAATGTAGAAAGCAATTGAACAGAAGAAGTGTGTGAGAGTAGTGAGTATAAGAGTGGCGAGTGGAGAGAGAGAGCGAGATGCTTGCTGTCATTTAAGAACCGTTTGCTTATTGTGAGCCGCACTTCATTAACTGTTGAGTTTGAGGAAGCAAATATAAAGTGAACACACTTACACACACACTATACACTATATTGGACATGAGTGACTGCACTCAACGAGTCAATGTTGGTGGGGGTGAAGGAAGTAGAGCTATTTTTATAACGGCAGCCTTCAATAATCATGTTAAATTCTCTGACAGCCGTAAAATTCCGTTGTGAAAAAGAATACAAAAAAAAACATCAAACATTGTGAGTTAATTAATTGAGAACTCACGCTCTACACACACACACACACACACACACAGAGAGACACACACAATACAATTGTCTTCTTCCCACGCAATGCACACGTGCCCAAAGAATTTCTACATACATACAGACAGTACATCCGTTTATTGGAGATTCACACTCTAAAAGGAATTGCATGTTAATGCATTTGCACTTTCTCATCGCATATTGAAAAGACTTATTCACAAGTCGGCAGCATTAACAAATAAGCATGTATATAGAATAGCTGTTAATTGGAATTTTATATAATATGTAATTAATGTGCATGTGAAAGTTGTAGCAGTTTATTCAATTCGTTTCTACACAGCTTTAATATTAGTTAGTTTCTAGTGTTTAGTTTCATATATCCTAAATATTAAACGTGAAAGCATTTCGCTTAATATTTGTATAGCATACTTTCGGGGATGCCCATTAACATTCACATCCCTAAAATGTGTTTTTGCTTAGTTTCATTTTATCTTTTTAAATACTCTCACCTCGCTACTTATACTAATGCATTTTCCCCCCTCCGCCTGCGTGTAATCTGTCTAATGTGTGTCGGGCGCACTTTATTTTTGTTAATTCCCAATTTTGTGCCTCAGAATGTTTTAATTATGCATAACGTTTATGACACTTGCCATTTCGCAACGAACAAAGCCACACACACTCGCACACACACACATAGTCAACCTTTGTCACGTTCGTAATCGCATTTATAATGTGCTCGAAACGCAGCAGCCTGGCCAACAATATAAAAATGGCGCTGGCTGTTGCCTCACTTAACTTTGCTGCTGTTGACCTTGTTGCCCCAGATGAGGTCGTTATTAGCATTGTTGTACCCTACAGTATAAAGGACAATAGGGTATTATGGTGAGCCTTGAAACGATATAGCAATATATGAACAGGACATTAACTAGTCGAGCATCCTTTCTTCACTTTCATCCTTTCTCAGGCACACCACAAACGTTTAGCTTAGTTTGGGCCCATTTGGTGATTTGGTTGACCCACATGTCCTTGCGGTCAAAACGTTAATGGCTAAGTTTCAAATTGGACTCAAACGGAGTCGAGTGCCTGGCTGGCTGGACGTATGAGTGATGAGAATACGTATACGCAGCAGTTGCCAGTTGGTCTGCCATGTCCTGCGGGCCATGTCTAACAGCCATTGTCTATGAAAATTGCACACACACAACGCAAAGGAATTGAAAAATAATTACTTAATAATGCCGGCAGGCGAGCCAGGACGACGGAAGTGAAGCAACAGGGTGCAAAATTAATTAGTGCTTTGGCTTTGACTTTGACTTTGCGTCTGGCTTGCTTGGCCTAAGGAAACTTATTGCGAGGACAACGCCAATCGCACGTGCGAAAGAAGAAGGAGAGTGTGTGTGAGAGAGGGGGAGAGCGAGCATCATGTCCTTGCTGGCTGAGTGATTGACGCTATCCTATTTCAAAGTCAAGTGAAATCTATCGCATGTATTTTGCTGGCTTTGAAGTCGAATGATTTTTATTGGATCGGAAATTGAATGTCTATTTGACATTATTCTTAGAGCTCAAGCAGCAGCTCCCCTCGCTCCGAGTCCTGTGCTTGCTCGACAACACATGTCCTTGCCATTTACTGGCGCTAAATTAGTTTTGGCCACAAAGTAAACGCTCGAATGTTTGTGTTTTTGCTTGTTTTGGGTTGTGAGTTCAAATATATATACTACTATACACTTATAGAAATGTAGGATATGTATTTAAGGCTGTAAGGACTTGAGCAACATTCGCGAAGTATTTTTATACCCTTAACCCATTGAAAATGTGTAAAAAGGGTATAATGGTTTTGTGCAAAAGTATGTAACAGGCAGAAGGAAGCATCTCCGAACCCATAAAGTATATATATTCTGGATCAGCATCAACAGCCGAGTCGATATAGTTTCGATAACTTTCCCGGTTTCCGATATACACATGTTATCGATAACAACAAAATCTTGAATTTGAATAAAGTATATATATTCTTGATCAGCATCAACAGCCGAGTCGATATAGTTTCGATAACTTTCCCGGTTTCCGATATACACATGTTATCGATAACAACAAAATCTTGAATTTGAATAAAGTATATATATTCTTGATCAGCATCAACAGCCGAGTCGATATAGTTTCGATAACTTTCCCGGTTTCCGATATACACATGTTATCGATAACAACAAAATCTTGAATTCAGAAATCTTTATGATGCAGTTTGAAACATTAAACGAAATAATGAGAATCAGTAAAAACTTTATTGAAATCGGTTGAGAAACACTGGAGATATGGAGTATTGAAGTTAAGAAAGTATGCACTATACGCGTACACACACACACACTCACACATACTTGCAAGCAGTGACTGTAGGCTTAAAGTATGGGCTTCAGGCTCGACTAGAGCCTTCTTACTTGTTGTATACTATACAAATTGTGAGCTTAACATATTATTTTAGTGCGTAATTCACTCGAACAATATTTATTATTGATGTTTGTTTTGTGCAAAAGTAAACTTTGTTGTTTGTTTGCTTGTTTGTTCAGTTGTCTTGTCACACTTGTTCTTGACGCTTTGCTCTTACCTTGGCTGGGGAAACTTAGCGGACGGCTGTCGCTGCAGACAGAACTTGCCCACCTTCATGCGCATCCTGAAGGGCCAAATGCGACGCTTGAGGCGTTGTCTACCCTTGGTCCTTGTTATGGAAGCCTGGCTGTTGCGCCTTGAATCGTTTTGGGAGTTTTTAGTTGACTGCTTGCTGCGAACACCCACGTTGAGGCCGTTGCCAAGATCAATGCCTGGTCGAGTGGTGTTAACTTTAATGTTTCTCGCAATTTTGATGGCTTTAATTGAATTAGGTGTTAAGTTCGTTGTTGGTTTTTGGTATTAACTTGGCTTTAATTAGCCTGTTTTGGATTTTTTTCACACGTATTTTTGTATTTTTGTTTCTTTGTGTTTATTTTTGAATGTTTATTTAGTTTATTTTTATTTCGTTTATTTATTTTGATGCTGCAAATTGGTTTTGCATGCGGCTTTAAAGCTTTCTCTTGAACATTTTGCTGCTGCTGTTTATAAATATTTGATGCACGTGTTATATATGTGTGTGTGTGTGTGTGTGTTTGTGTGTTATCTGTTGTGCGTCATTTGGATATGTCACTCGCATTACGCATACGCCACGTTAGCCAGCTTGCGTCAAGTTCGAAGCTGCTGAAGTGAAGCGAAACGGAATGGAAATGAACAAGAAATACGTTTCAGCTTTCAACTTGAAGTTCTTCATGTGGCACGCACAACCCATTGCGGTGGCACCACAAACAACAACATGGTTTAATAATGTGCCTCGCCAAGCCAAGACAAACTCAACGGCAATTAGACGCAGGGAATTTTTGATGTCCTTTCTGATAGCAGCTGGCGCAGTCAGGCGAGAAAGGCTTTTAATTGATTTGAAATCAATGAATCAATATTCATTAACGCCTTGTGAGGAATCCTTCAAGTAACTTGATACGTCACAGTCATAAACACACACACATACAGAAACACACACACACACGAATAGACAAATGTGGTGCTTTGTAGTTGTGAGCACGTATTGAGTTGAACCAAATATTTTCCAATTACACTAGCCAACAAAGTACAGAAGCAGTTTGGGTTAAGACAGCGGAAATGGAACTTTTTCATTACCCCAAAATATTTTTGGGGAACTGACATTACACATTGGCAAAAGAGGAAAAAAAATAAAAATAAAAATAAATATAAAAATATAAAAAATTAAAAAAAAAATTGAAAAAAAAAACAGTTTTACAAAATAAAAATAAATACAAAATAGCAAATTAAAAATATTTTCTTTTTACTAACAAAAGTTTCACTTTTACCCCCCGAAATTTCACTTTTACCCAAAATGGGGTAATTTACCCCTGTTCCCGCTGGGTTAATAGATGAAAACACTGTCTCATGGTATTACCTCTCGAAAAAAAAATCGAACAGATGCAAATCCTTAGAAGACGAGCTTTGTGGAACAGCGGAATGCTGATGCGATTTGTGTGGCAACCCTGAACCCTTTGCCTTTTAGTAAGCAATTTCGTAGGACTAAGAGATGAGAAACTATGTGTCAGATGTGCTAATATAATCATTATGCTTCTATTATGTCATTATGCTTCGAAGAACTTTTTTAATCATTACCCCAAAATATTTTAGTTGAACTGACATTACACATTGACAAAAAAAAAACAAAAAAAAAACAAAAAAATAAAATAAAATAAAATAAATAAAAATAAAAAAAAATAAATTAAAAAAAACTAAAAAAAAAAATAAAGGTTATTTCCTCTATTTATGGTGGGAGATGGCGAGCTAACTTCTTTAAGTTGAAAAAAAAATACTAACAGGTTCACAAAATAGCAAAATATTTAATTTTTACTCACAAAAGTTTCACTTTTATCCCCCGAAATTTTACTTTTACCCAAAAAGGGGTAATTTACTGTTCCTGTTCCCCGACCACTGTATTACTCTGCTAAGATTTACCTCTCGAAAAAATCCGACAGATGTAAATCACTAGAAGATGATTTCTGTAACACAACGTATGTATGAATGTAATAGAATGCTGATGCGATTTGTAACCCTTTACTTTGTTAACTAGTGTTACTGCGAGCATAATACGACATTATATTATTGGCCTGGCTTAATTGGTCACGTAGTGCGCTTTGTTTGGCACTCAATTTGGCTAACGTGTTTCCATTTCGATGCGATTATGTTGTCAACTCTTCCCCCACACCCCCCATCACCCCCTCCGTTACACGTGTTATTTGTGTGTAGTTGCGAAGAAGAAGAAGAGTGAACAAGTTAAAAAGTAATTGGAAATGCGCGGCTTGCAAACGAATTATGTTTTCTGGCATTTTTCGAGGCTTCGCTTTAAAATTATGCAAAATAACTGACCGCAAACACACACACACACACATACTCTCACACACACACAGGCACACCCTCCCACACACCCTTCTGTAATAAATGTCACGCATTTGCTTTGGCTTTGTCTCTGATAAGGACATCAAATGGGCAGGCTCCAGAAGCAGGCAAGCGAATGACCCAATGACCCGGCTCAGTTCATCCCATGTCGCTTAATATAGATACTCCCATGTGTGTGGTTGTGTGTGTGTGTGTGCGTGTGTGTGTGTGTTTTTTCGTATCCTATGCAAATTTGTTGCCCGATTTAGTACCATGTTAATTATGTGTTCGACTTTAATGACTTTGCCAAAAAGTTTTTGTGACATTTGCACAAAGAAGAAGTCTTCTTCTTCCTCAAAAGCGAAACAGAAGTGAAACATGAATAAAGTTGTTTGCTTGTTTCTTTGTTGTGCCTTGAGGCAATTAGTTAAAAATTTATGAAACTCTTTTGAAAAATGTGTAAAAATAAAATTCCCAAAAAACAAAAAACAAAAACAGGAAAAAGTTTTGTTCTTTCGAATAAGTTAGGTGAAATGTAATGAGATTGTCAGCAAGTTCAAGAACAAGGTTAAAACACACACACACATATACACAAGCATAGAAAGAAACTTTCTCACACACACACGCACAAGGATAGAGCACTGAGCATAGCCAACAAGTTGGTGTTCTACGTAATAGCTTACTATTAGATATGCTATACTTATTTTGAGGCATTTTTACTTCGACTAATGATACACTTTTTCGTATATGTATATATATAACTGTACATATATTAAGCTCCTCTCTTAATTAATAAATATTTTAAAGCGCTCCAAAGTTCTTCCTTTAACAACAACCAAATGCTCCTCAATACTCAAACCACAGCAAGCTGTCGAAACTTTGCTATAATGAGTTTTAATGTGTTTGGGAATTTCCTTTACTTCATAATGTGCGTGTGTCTGTCTTACGCTCTGCGTATGTGTGTGTGCGTCTCTGTTGGCTGGACTACTTTTGTGTTGCCTACTTTTGAGCGCGTCATTGAAAATAGTCTTTTTTTGTGTATTTGGGTCTTTAGTTCTTTGGGTCTTTTGGTTTTTGTTGGTTTCTCCTCGCTTTTAATGAATCGACATGTCTCCATATACAATATGGCTATTTTGCGTGGTCGACAACCATAAAGCTATCAATTAGTATGATAATCGAAGGTGTGTTTGTTGCCAATCAAGAAGTTAATATATATTGCTGATTAATATATAAGCTGAGTCAGCCAAAAGGAAACGCTATCCACTGCTTTTCCCTTGAAGCTCATTAAATGTTTAATAATTCCGAGGCTTTCTTCAGGCGAAACCTTCGCTTTGCAGCTGTGAATGCTTCAAATATTTCACATAGCTTCAGTCGATACTAGCTATAGCTTTTGTCTATATACCTAACATCTAATTACGAAAGGAACTGAGACAAAAGCTTTCACAAGTGTTTTGAAAACCAAATGTAAACAGATACATACAATAAAGTAAACAAACAAATATTTGATTAGCTTGATTGGCTTTTAACGGCTAATTAGCAATACTAAGCTAATAAGTTAGTAAGTGATTAACTAGTGAGTGCCCTGTAGAACTGTTTAAAACTTATTAATCCGCACAGTTGGGTGAAAAGTATTTACTTTTTAGTTATTTTTGACCATAAGCTGTTTGCCTTTCTAAAATGCAGATGAGGTTCGAATACCTGGCTATAAGCCACAACAAACAAGAAGAAGAAGCAGCAAAACCTAATAAAATGTGACATTAACGAATGCCTCGTAGCACACTTAATGAATTATGTAAAGTGCATTGCGATTGCAAATATATATATATTTTTTGAAATAAAATCGCGTTTTTTGTTTACACTTTTTTGTCATTTATTGAGGTGATTACTTTTATGTTTATTTGTGTCCAAAAAAACCCGAAAACCGACTAGAGACAGAGCGACAGAGCGAGAGCGAGAGGGAGAGACGTAGGCCGCACACGTCCGTTGCAAGCGAAAGTCGTGAACTGAATAAACCTCGGATGCTAGCAGCTAGGCGCTGTTCCATACTCTGCTCTGCTCCCAGTTTCAGTTTCAGTCCAAGAGTCAGGTTTTTGCTTTTGCTAGCTTATGCTCTGCTGCCGGTTTGCCGCGCCAGTTGTTTTTGTTCCTCTTGTTGTTGTTGGTTTTGTTGTTGATTGAAAGCGCTCGATAGTTGAATGGAATGGAATATCTAACGGCGAGCTTTCAATTTTTTGCAACGTTGGCAACGCTTTCAATGCTGCTGCTAGCTGTTGAATATGTTTGTTTTTGTTGCTCACGCTCTCTTCTCTCTCTTCTTTTCCAGTTCTTGTGCTCTCTTTGACTTGAACTTGAACGCTCTCAATGGCCCTTGAGAGAGCGCGTAGTAGTAGTAGAAGAGCGAGTGAGAGTAGTAGTAGGAGAAGGTGCGTGAGTGAGAGAGTAGTAGTAGGAGTATGAGGCGGATGGGAGGGTGCGTGCGTGAGAGCGAGAGAGATATTATGTAGCTACATAACGGTCTAAGCGCTGTCCATTCAGCTGTGACTAATCAGCTGCCATTGTTGTTTGGCGGTTTTTTTGTTGTATATATATTCATTGGATTCGGCACATATGTACTTCAATTAAAATAATAAACGATAGAACAAATATTTATAATTATTGTGAAATATTTATAATTATTGACATGCTTTAGAAATGATCATTTTTGTGTACTTAATTATATGATAAAAAGCGTGAAACAGCTAGAAAATAAACAGCTTCATTCAAGCATAGCTATTTATAGGCAGCCAAATCGCCACTAAGTATATAGAGACACAAATCCCTATTGCTCTAATTTCTTTCATAAAAGATAAATTTAAGCAAATCTCGCGTGTTTGTGTTTGTTGCTTCGCTTCTTATTGTGTGCGTCGATTTCAGAGCACTTTTCAACTCAAGTAAGTCAATTCAAGTGTTATTGAATATACAAAACTAACACAAAAAAGAAAGAAAAAAACATAGAAAATGCGCAAAAAGCGCCTGACAATGAAGTAAACACACACACTTAAACCAAGTAGACGTCTCGAGCTTAGTTAGATGGGATTGTGTGTATTTGTGTTTATGCAGATGGCGAGGCACTTGAGCATTATCGGGCAGTATCCCCTGACATACCAGGCGTGTGCGTATTATAATAGCTCAAATTTGTTATTGTGCTTATCACCCTATAAACATGAAATACATGAAGTGAGCATTGACTTAAGTTCCATTAGGAATTTCTTAAAGGTTTATTTCATTATTTTGATGCTGAAGTTTTTTTTAGATTTTTTTATCGCAGTTTAAGTTGAAATTTGACTCAAAACTTTGCATTTTTTCAGCTAATATTCCTTTGAAACTTGATTACAGGGTATCTTTTGAGTCGCATACACTTGCGCTTGTTCTTGTTGCTTTGACAGCCACGCGCTGTTTGGCACTTAATCCGCTTTCAAGTGGAATTTACGCTCCTTTTATTTTGCAATTTCCCCCAAACACACACGTTCCCCAGGGCCAATAATGGAACTGATAGGCGCACTTGTGTGCTGTGACTTGTCGTGCAAACGGTGACTGTCACTCCATAGTGACAGTGACTTGATAAGTGTGTGCATGTGTGTGTGTGTGTGTGTGTGTGAGTGTGTTTCAAGGCGAAGTGCCATGCGATATGTTTGCCAGGGTGCAGCTGTTGCATGCTCGAGCAATTGAGAAATGCAACGCTGCAACAGGTTGCCTCAGAAGGAGGCAGCAGCAGTGTAATCGATAGGAAGTGCCGGAAATAAGAGTATTAAGGATGTCTCCTATACAATAATAACCTTCAGTAACCTTAACAGTAATAGAATTTCACTTATATCTATACAACATCCTTAGATCTTAGACTTTTAAGGGAACCTTGACCAAATACCAGATCCATCCCATATACAATAATAAACTGTAGTAACCTTATCAATGATGAACTTCAACTTACATCTGTATATCTTATCTATATCTTATATCAAAAACTTAACATATAACCTTAACTACATACCTGATCCATCTCCTAAACCACAATAAACTGTAGTAACAGATAAACTTCAAACTTATATCTATATACATTCCTAAGACTTTAGACTTATAAGGAAACCCTGGACCAAATACCTGATCCATTCCGTTTACAATAATAAGCTTTAGTAACCGATAAACTTCAACTTATATCTATCCTTCCTTAGACTTTAGACTTGTTAGGAAACCCTGGACCAAATACCTGATCCATTCCCTATACAATAATGAACTGTAGTAACCTTAACAGTGATGAACTTCAACCTATATCTAATATATCCTAAGACTTTAGACTTATAAGGGAACCTTGACTGCATTACAGATCCCTCCTATATAGAATAATAGACTTTAGTAATCTTAAACCTTAACCTTAGTGATAAAATTCAAGTTGTATCTATATTACTTCGAAAAACTTAACACTTAACGTATAACCTTAACCACATACCTGATCCATCTCCTAAACAATAATAAACTATTGTAACCGATAAACTTCAAACTTATATCTATATACCTTCCTTAGACTTAAGACTTGTAAGGAAACCCTGGACCAAATACCTGATCCATTCCCTATACAATAATGAACTGTAGTAACCTTAACAGTGATGAACTTCAACCTATATCTACATAAGTTCCTAAGACTTTAGACTTATAAGGGAACCTTGACTGCATTACAGATCCCTCCTATATAGAATAATAGACTTTAGTAATCTTAAACTTTAACTTTAGTGATGAACTTCAACTTATACCTATATATAACTTATTAACACATAACACTTAACATATAACCTTAACCACATACCCGATCCATCCCACAAACCATTATAAACTGTAGTAACCGATAATCTTAACTTATATCTATATAACTTCTTTAGACTTTAGAGTTAAAAGGAAACCTTGAACACATACCTGATCCATCCTATATACAATAATGAAATGTAGTAACCTTAAACCTGATGAACTTAAACTTATATCAATATATAACTTCCTAACACTTAACATATAAACTTAACCATCCCCTAAGCCATAATAAACTGTAGTAACCGATAAACTTCCACTTATATCTATATAACTTCCTAAGGCATTAGACTTATAGGGGAACCTTGACCAAATACCTGATCCATCCCCTAAACATTAATAAACTATAATAACCGACTGATATCTATATAACTTCCATAGACCTTAGACTTAAAACGAAACCTTGAACACATACCTGATCCATCCTATACACAATAATATACATATACAATAATAAACTGTAGTAACATATAAAACTTAACCGTAGTGATGAACTTCAACTTATATACTCCTAACACTTAACATATAACCTTTATCACATACCTGATCCATCCCCTAAACAATAATAAACTTCAACTTATATCTTTAGACCTTACTTAGACTTGTAAGGAAACTTTGAACACATACCTGATCCGTACTTATAAGTATATATAATTTGTTCAGGCTCAACACTTAACATATAACCCTAACCACATACCTGATCCATCCCCTAAGCAATAATAAACTATAGTAACCGGTAAACTTCAACTTATATCTATCCTTCCTTAGACTTTACTCTTATAAGGAAACTTTGAACACATACCTGATCCACACTTATAAGTATATATAACTTCCTAACACATAACACTTAACATATAACCTTAACCACATACCTGATGCATCCACCTTTACCTCTTACCACACTTTCCCCGAAGTACCAATTTATTCAATTGATATTTTTATTGCCATTTGATTGTATAGCCCAAAGGACACACTTAGTAACCTTTACACTGTGGACTTAAGCCCTCAACTCAGCTCCTGCGGGACAGCAATTGCTTTATATTCATTTGACACAGAACGGTAAAAGAGAATTCCTAACGGAAAGCCCACATGTACGGCGTATACGATAAGGGCGGAACCGAAAGCAGAAAGCATGTTAGCCATGTTTCCGCAAACTGAACTCAGAGACAAAGCAAAGCTGGACACACCTACACTTAGCGCCAGACACGCCTCCACCTCCTCTCTCTCCTCCACTTAATGGCACCTGGTAATCATCATTTCACTGTTTCTTTTGTGTTGTTGTCCGTCTCATACCCAATAAAAATTGATCACTTGGTAATTGCTTTTGCCTGTTTCTCGGTGTGCCAAACACCTCTTAACCTGATGCCAATAACGCCAGCAGACGTCAATGCCAAGGCAAACAAGTTTAAGCCCAAAACTTGTTCAAGAAAATCCCCCGCAATGACTTGCAACAAGCACAAATCAAATAAAGTAAACACTTAAAGATATTAATGATTTTGTTTTTATACAAATAACGCTTAGTTTTTGAAAGCGTAAAAAGTTATTTTTTATACCCTGAACCCATTGCAAATGGGTAAAAAGGGTATAATGGTTTTGTGCAAAAGTATGTAACAGGCAGAAGGAAGCATCTGCGACCCCATAAAGTATATATATTCATGATCAGCATCAACAGTCGAGTCGATAAAGCCATGATCTCAGAGACTAAGAGCTAGAGACTCCAGATTTGGTACATAAGCTCGCCTAATCCCTAGGCAGTACAAGTTTGTTTCAAAATTTCGATAACTCTTCCCGTTTCCGATATACACTTGTAATCGATAACAACAAAATCTTGAATTCAGAAATCTTTATGATGCAGTTTGAAACATTAGACGAAATAATGACACTCTGTGAAAATTTCATTGAAATCGGTTGAGAAACACCGGAGATATGGAGCATTGAAACTGAGAAAGTATGCACCATACGCGTACACACACACACATATATATATCTTGCAAGCAGTTCAAGCAGTGCGTCAGGTATGGTGTTCAGGGTATCGTCTAGTCGGGATTTCTCGACTCAAGCCTTCTTACTTGTTTATATTTAGACAGGCTTAATTACAAGTGAGAGAATGTTCTCATCCAACAATCTGTCTAGATTTTCCCCATCTCTATCTTCCCTGGAAGTATAGTAGCTCGATCCGCTATGCTTAAACCTTTTATTAAAGAAAACTACGTTGTAAGCTGGCTCAATTAAATCAAAGTATGAATTTTGTAAGCGGAACGCTTTTAATTGAAATCGCGGCATTCTCATTCCCATTCTACGAACGCACTTTAATGCTTAAATTGGCATTTAAATGGCTTAAGAGCTGGTCTTTTAATTTGTTTGCCCCCCATATTTATGCATCTATTATAGAAATATTATGGCCCATGAATATATTTATAGCGCCATCAATTCTCTCGCGACTCGACACAATCTACTACTACTATACGATTCTTCTATGCTGAGTCACAAGTATTTTGTTTACGGATATTCACTGGGAACTTGTTTTGTCACGTTGAAGAGATTTACAAAGTGTAAAAATATTTGTTTTCGAATGCGGGTTTCGGGGCAATAGCCACATGATGTTTCCTAGCCAGAGTAAGACGTGATAAATTCAGTTGAAATCCCTAACTAGTAACCCACTAACAGTTACTAGTTTTTCTAAAGTCATTTGAACATTTTTTTATGCATCATTAAGCAGTAGCTACGTAGTTTGTAGTATTTCTCAGAGCAAGCAAATCTCAAGACTTGATTCGGTTGGACTTCCCCATCAAGTAAGCACTTCTAATGATATATATGCTACCTTCTTTTATACCAATTAAAAATGCTTCGTGGTAATGAAAAAACTTTTGCACCATAAACAAATTTGAACAATTTATTTCCATTTAATGAAAGTGTAATGCATTAGATTTCAACCAAAAGAAAGCCCACGCATAATAGGCCCAAATAAAAAGTTGTTAATTACTTAAGAGGAGTGGGGTGAAGAGGGGGAAGGGGAGGGTCATTAGCACTGATTATGTGCTTGGTCTGTTTAATTGAAAAACTTTCGGTCAACAAGTGCCCAAGCGAAAACAAGTAAGATAGAGTCTTCTTAAGAGAAATTCTCGACTAGATGATACCCTGAATCGTATACTTTACGCACTGCTTGCAAGATTATTGTGTGTGTGTGTGTGTACGCGTATACTTAATTTCAATGTTTCATATCTCCGGTGTTTCTCAACCGATTTCAATACAAATTTCACAGATTATCATTATTTCGAACAATTTTTCAAACTGCATCACAAAGTTTTCCAAATTTACGATTTTGTTGTTATCGATCACAAGTGTATATCGAAAACGGAAAAAGTTATCGAAATTTTGAAACAAACTTGTACTGCCTAGGGCTTAGGCGAGCTCATGTTCCAAATCTGGAGTCTCTAGCTATTATAGTCACTGAGATCGACAGACGGATATGGCTATATCGACTCGGCTGTTGATGCTGATCAAGAATATATATACTTTATGGGGTCGCAGATGCTTCCTTCTGCCTGTTACATACTTTAGCACCAAACCATTATACCCTTTTTACCCATTTTCAATGGGTATACTAAGATGAAACACATACTAAAGCACACGCTGCGTATGCTTTATATAAGAAACATTCTGTGGACTTACCAACTGCGACGTTGCCTGGCGCTGGAATGAAGCCAACGTATTAGGTCCTGAAGCTTCGACTTGCGTTCCTCATCCACGTCCGGATCGTAGTCATCGTTGGGGGCAGCAGCTGGTTCCTCCAGATGATAGGGATCCTGCGAGTGATCAGTTATCATAAAGGTGGGCTTTATGTAACCATAGGGGGAAGACATTTTCGCTTTGGCACTTGGTTAAGAACACGCAACACACATAACACGAACACTTGAAGGCAGCGTGCGGTTTGTCTACCATTTTCCAATTTTCCAATTGTCTAATTGAATTTATTAAATTGCAATTTTCCTTTCTTTCGGTAAGCTGTTTCGCGTGAAATCAATTAAAAATACATGCGTTGCCATCGAACCGCTGGCGACGACGACCTCTGCCCGATGTCCACTGTCCACTGTCAACGCCTAAAATGGATACCAAATGAAAAACTTAAAAGTGACATGTTGTGTTTGGAAAACGGTCGGAGAAAGCGTGGAAAACCATGGAAAGCGGAACTGACTAAACGCAAAGCTCTTCTCGCTATTCTCAATGCTTTTCCCTTCTCATTCTTTAACACTTGTGTCCGCAAATAGGTAATGGTAATGGGGCGATAGAAGGTCTTATCGGGTAATAGGCAAATTGATTGTTTTTGCCTTTCTTAGTCGTAACTCAAGTTCACGAACTTAGGAGGAACTATAATAAGTAAAACAAGTAAGGCTCTAGTCGAGAAATCCCGACTAGACTATACCCTGAACACTATACTTTAAGCATACAGTCAGTGCTTGCAACCATGTGTGAGTGTGTTTATGTATAGGCATATAGTGTATACTTTCTTAACTTCAATACTCCATATATCCAGTGTTTCTCAACCGATAAAAATTTCACAGATTGTCATTATTGAGTCTAATCTTTCAAGCTGCATCACAAAGTTTTCCAAATGCAAGATTTTGTTGTTATCGATCACATGTGTATATCGAAAACGGAAAGAGTTATCGAAATTTTGAAACAAACTTGTACTGCCTAGGGATTTGGCGAGCTTATGTACCAAATCTAAAGTCTCTAGCTCTTATAGTCTCTGAGATATTTATATACAGCTATATCGACTCGGCTGTTGATGCTGATCAAGAATATATATACTTTATGTGATCGGAGATGCTTCCTTCTCCCTGTTACGTACTTTTGCACAAAACCATTATACCTTTTTTACCCATTTTCAATGGGTTTAGGGTATAAAAACACAAATATTATATCATATAATTATTATTTATTAAATCACAAAACTGTTTACATAAAACAACAACCAGAACATTGAGAGTGGAAAAATCGAATAAACTTGAATATGTGATAAATATTTAATAGCCAGCGAGTTATCGCTTGGTAAATCGCTTGGGATTGATACAATACTTTTCGATATTGGCAATAAGAATAATGATTATATATAAAAACCCCTCTCAACTTCAATTCCAATTGAAGACAACGTGGGATAGCATAAGATAGATTGTCATGAGGGTAACTTGGCCCAGCATCATGGGCAGCACGGTCTTGAGGTATCGAGTGAAGCTCAACTTGTAGCCATGTTGTTCCGCAATGCCGGCTGCAATGACATTCGCCGAGGCACCATACAGCGAGCCATTGCCACCCAGGGAGGCGCCCAAGGTCAGCGACCAGACGAGAGGTTGCAGCGGTAGTCCTAGGGATTCCTTTGCCACTAGGGAGTTGACCAACTTGACCATCATTGCCGCCACAGGAATGCTGTCTAGAACTGAAGAAGCGAGCGCTGTTGTCCACAGGATCATGAAGATGGCCACAGCCAATCTGTGCTGCATGTCCACAGCAAGGATCACATTCTCCGTCAGCTCAGCAATGCTGACCAGCAAGCCCAGTCGCTCCACGCACTCCATCATCACGAACATGGCGGCAAAGAAGAGCAGCGTTGTCCACTCGATGCGATGAATCAGATGCTCCATGTCCTCACGATTCAGCACGATCAGCAGCAGAATAACCCCCAGGAGAGCTACCCAGCCCAAAGGCAGAGTTCTCCAATGCGGCACGGACTGAGCGAGGAAGCAAACGATGACGAAGAGCAAGGCGCCAGACGATTGCAACAAGAGCTTCTTACTCTTAATGGGATACTAGGAACGAAAGAGAAAATGAATATCCTTCTCTCTCTCCAAGTAATTCCTCCTACCTTCTGCTTCAGTTCATCCAAAGTATGCGCATAGATCTCGGTAGATCCGACACCTTGTTGTCGGCGTCTCAACGTACGCTTCAGGTGCTTCACCTTGCCGTACAGAGTGCCACGCACCAGTTGCGCATCCTTGGAGCAGGCAGCAATCGCATTCAAAGCACGCTGCCAAACCCTAATCTCACGGCGCAGCTCTCGCAGCTCCTTGGGCTCATGGAGACGCAGCTCGTCAATGTTGCGATAGTAGAGACGTAAGTAGATGCAGCTCTGCAGCATGGCCAACAACACACCCGGCAGCATATGTGCCACAAAGGTCAGGAAGTTGACGCCCTAAGGAAAGTGGGTTATAGAAATCATTCAACTCCTTCAGCTGTCACTCACGTTCTCCAGAATGAAGTGATTGGTGCTAATGATGATGCTAATGGGATCTCCGATAGGCGTGAGAGCTCCTCCGATATTCGCATGCACAATGATGCCCATGACAACGGGAATGGGATCCAGCTGCATGACCTCGCACAAGCGAATGGCAACGGGTGTGAGGAGCAGCACTGTGGTCATGTTGTCCAGGATACTCGAGACCAAACAGGTAACAATACAGAGGCTGTAGATCATGGGCCAGATCTTGCCATTGGAGATCTCGAAGCAGACGACAGCCAAGTAATCAAAGATGCCTGTCTCGGTCAGAATGAGGATGAGCAGCATCATGGAGAAGAGCAAGGTGAGCAGTTCCATGTCCATCCATTCCTGCATTTCCTCCATGTTGGGACGATCCTGACACACGGCCAAGGCTGTGACAGAGAGCACAGAACAGATCATGGCCACAAAGGGTCTCTCCAGTTGCTCCCAAATAAGTAGACCATAGAAGAGTAACAGAATAATCCCGGCCAGAATACTGCCAGTGCGTGTGTTCACTATCAATGGATTGTAACTGAGTTCAATTGCCAAATCCTGTGCCACATCGCTGTAAATATGCAAACGCAATACACTATCCTTGTCCAGGAGCAGATCCTTCAGTTCCTCTGTGATGCGAAAGGTGCGATTCCGAGCCACAGCCGGAGCTTGAGACAACTCCTCCTCAGGCACCAGAGCCAATTGCCAAGGTTCCAAAATGTCCTAGTTAGAATAAGATTTAAGTCAGTTGAGATTCTTAGCAGATCATTCTTGACATCACCTTAAACACTCGAGTGTTATTACTGCCACTTTTATAAGATATCTGAGCTTGAACAAATAGATAGTTGCGACTGATGGTTTCATTGGAGTCCTCTTTGTCTGCACTCAGTAGTATCAAGGGTTTCTCAAAGGCGCCAAGCAGCTTTAAGCGAAAGTCTCCCGTTGGTTTCTGATGCAGCTGGAAAACTGAAAACTGGAACCATTTAAACTGTTCCCTTTCTTGGGAAACTTTCACTTACATTTGCCCTGCTCTCCCTGCGGCACTTCAAGGATCTTCTCGAGCAGATGCTTCTCACTAACACTGATTAGGACTACCGCAGCAAAGGTCCACAGGACGAGCAGTCCACTACGCTTCCAGAGCTTATCCCGCTGGATCTGTTCCTTGGATCGCTTGGATCTGTGATGGGTTCGCCTGGCCATGCTCTTGGCATTTCCCGGACCATTTGCATGTGGCTCATGCTCCGAGTGTGTTGTTGTGGCCTCATCATCCGTGCTCTTATCACCCTCCGCTCCGGGTCTAAGTTTGATGTCCAGGTAATCGGAGCCAGCATAACTGGATGCCAAACCATCTGGCATCCTGCGACTTGCAACATCTTCCTCCAGCTCAATAACACCCAAATCTACGTAGGGTTCCTCTCCCTCTGCCTCACTGTTGCCCGCCGTGGAGCCTTCAAGTACACGTAAATGTTTCACAAGGTTATTCGTTATCGATTGGTTATTCGTTATCGATTAATATTACCATGAATGCGTTCGTTCTCCATTTGAAAGCTGGCCATGCTGGGATCATGACGTATCTCAGCTGGCAGTGTGCGCCACACCTGCAACGATTGTTCAGTGACCTGTGCGGGGGTTCCTCCCTCCACCCGACCAGCCTGAACATCCGAAGGATTCGTTTTGTTGCCACGTCGCTGTAGCTCAATGCCACAGCCGCCCCGCGATGGACTGCCGGGCCTCAAGCGACGCAGTGTCTCCATCAAACCCATGGCTCCAAATACTACTACTACGCAGCCTCCAAATAGCTAGTGTGTGTGTGCGAATAACGGAACAATCGAACGACATGTAAGCCGCTCACGGGTCAAGTTGCGACTGTTTTGCGTGGTTCGAGTGAGGCTGGGAATTGAAACATTTGTGCGGCTTCCGAGCGTAGCTAAATTCCAGCAATTTCC
The DNA here is from genome assembly GCA_035044485.1 of Scaptomyza reducta. Classification (NCBI taxonomy): domain Eukaryota; kingdom Metazoa; phylum Arthropoda; class Insecta; order Diptera; family Drosophilidae; genus Scaptomyza; species Scaptomyza reducta. Next base: position 49,516 of record JAWNNV010000702.1, on the reverse strand, counting down.
ATATTGAAAGCAAAGTTTCTGCCCCCTCTCCTCCCCCCTCTCTTTCCAGTTCCAGGATTAAATGGCGCCTGCGCCTTAGAATTCTTACAGTTCTCTGTTTTGTTCGCAACATTCGTAATTTGCGCCGTTTCCCATTTCCATCAACAAGTTTTTCGCCGTTGCACCACCCGGTATTTGCGGGGGCACGTTTGAGTATGTTGTACAGCTGCTCTATTATTCAGTAATTAGTACACAAATATTGTCACTTTATACACTCACTACACACAACAAACACTTTGAATTGCGCATCCGATATGGACGCACTTCAATAAAGACCTTTGCTCGGCATAAAGACCTTGGACACAATACGAAAAGTTAGAGAAAGAGAGAGAAAAGTTTGCATGATTTTCAACACACGAACTTTTAGCTTGTAATCATTTGAAAATTTGTTTTATCCGTATACTTAATCATTAGAAAGTTTTAGTTTAGCCACAGTTACTTTCAGCCCTTTAAAATCAAGCAAAAACCACCACAAAATCGACTTTGCAGCACCACCTAGCGGAGAATCTGTTTGGCAGCGCAAACTCACCACGAAGCGATTGTGTCTATGCTAGTGGTGCGAAACTGCACTCAAACAATTTATCAAGCAGTTAACTGCAGTGGTGAATAAAGCCAAAATGGTGTGAGTATTGGCTAAGCCTGAAAATTCTGAGCACTAGCTATTAAAGTTGAATAATGTTAGGGAAAAGGCTTTAAAAAAAGTCAATAGACTTGCAAAATGGCTAGAAATATTAGCAGAAGTTAAAGAAGTACAACTTTAAAAGACTACAGCATACTGCTTAACATCCTGCAACATTATCTTCTATGCTTAAAGTCTAACTACTTCAGACCACTTCAATCTGACCTCCTTGAGAGATGCTATCCATAGTATTAGTGCCACACCCACTTGCCACTTGCCGCGTAATTACTTGTGTGAATTAAATTTCCATTAGCAATAATTTCTACTAATTGAAAATGCAAAACGCGCGGCAAACTCCACAACTTATTAACTGCGCGAATCAGTTCGCAGTTGCGAATAATTCTCGTAATTCTTGTAGCTCTGCCCAGCCGTAAACGAGGAGTTTGTTGACTTGCAGAAACGAGTTTCAGCGTTGCCGCGAACAGTGTTTCTATAAGCGAGACACTTTTTATCAGTTGTCGCCTGGAATTGCCTGGCTGTCTGCCTTTCGGCCGTTCAGCCTCAATGAACCGAATGCCTTTCAGCCAGAAAAAATGCCTGAAGGGCCTGCTGCCTGGTAAATCAATGCAATTAGTGTCACATCCTCTGCATTTAATGTCTGTGTTTTCTGTAATCGACTCTGGCGCCATTCCAGTCCAGCTTCAAGTTCTCGTCCTCAACGTCCACTGCCTCATTTGAACTAGTTTATTCTGGCATTTAATCGCTAATCATTTATACGATGAACATGCTGAGCATATTATGGATAGAGTATGTTGCACTTAACATGCATTCAAACTGTTATATATATACAACTTTGGTATAACATATTCTTGAAAATTTCTTTTCAAAAACTTTGCTATATATATTTTATATATCTTCTTCACTTTCATCTCTTTATATATCACATTTAATGGATATGACTCGCATTCATGTTTACTTTTATTTGACATCCATTCGCTCGCCATCTGCTGGGAGTATATATATATATATATATATATATATATATTCAGCCATTCCAGTCCAGCTTCAAGTTCTCGTCCTCATCGTCCACTGCCTCATTTGAACTAGTTTATTCTGGCATTTAATCGCTAATCATTTATACGATGAACATGCTGAGCATATTATGGATAGAGTATGTTGCACTTAACATGCATTCAAACTGTTATATATATACAAGTTTGGTATAACATATTCTTGAAAATTTCATTTCAAAAACTTTACTATATATATTTTATATATCTTCTTCACATTCATCTTTTTATATATCACATTTAATGGATATGACTCGCATTCATGTTTACTTTTATTTGACATCCATTCGCTCGATATATATATGCTTGGATATATATATATATATATATTCGTAGCTTCTGCAGCCAGTTCATCTCGTTCTTGTTTACAGGCTCATTTGCGTTTTAATTGGCCATTTATCGGATCGCTCGACAAGCTCTGGCGTCTGGCTGAATGGCGTTGAGTTCAGCTTGAACAGCTTGAACAGGATTCAACAGCTGTTCCCCACACAGGAGAATGGCCAAAAAAAAGAACGACAACGAAGACGAAATATGGCATTCGGTACCCACCTTCACCACCTTCACCCCCTTTTACCTGTTCTGCTGTTTGTGGTCCTTGTTTTGTGGGTTCTTCAACTCGTTGCACAAAAGCATTGTGGAATTGGTTGTTGAGTTTGAGGCAAGCATTCGATTTCCGCCTTGCTAAGCAAATTCACTTTGCCACCATTATTGGCAGCTCGATATGGAAATGGATGCGGCCCACAATAGCTTGGTGGTAGTAGGAGTGCCATTAGGCACACACACACACACACACACACACACAGAGAACTATTGCGTATGGCTTAAAGGACATTTTCGTTTTTATTATCTCCATCTCTGTGTTCAATGCAAAAGCTGCAGCTGCAACATTGTACTCAACTCACACACACACACACACACACATACACTAACACACACACACACACTCGCACACAATGCGACTGCTTTTCAGAGTGCTTTTAATTAATCAGGGGCCAATCGACTTTGATGTCGGGCAAAACTTCAGTCAATATGTCAATGCCAATTGCCACACAGAAGTCATTACCCCTCTAACAACAAGCCCCCACCACCCACCTCTCCCTCTTGCTTCCTTTTCTTTAACCCCTTTCAAACTGAGAAACCCATTTGCAGTTTTCCTCTCCCTGCTCCTCCTCCTCGCACACTTGCATTTTTGTTGCTTTCTCTTCTTGCTAACAAAATGTCTCTTTTTCATTTCCTTTGACTCTTCCTCTTCCTCGTGTGTGTATGTGTGTGTGTGTGTAGTTTACTTGCATTTCTTTGAATTGGATTGCTAAAGCTATCCTTATCGATCTAACCACGTATGTGCTACATTTACTCTAGTTCCTTGTAAGTATGTAATTGGGTTTTCATCTCAAAAGTTTTTTGTTTAAAACTTTATTAAACAGAAACACTTTAAATGTACAGAAACACAAACATATAAAATATACATATAATATATATATATGTATATATTTGTTAGATAATATATAATGGTATACATTTCCAGATATATATAAACTTAACTTATGTATTCTCGTCTTTAAAGTCTTTCATTTGGATTTTTTTAAAGCTTCAGAGACAATTGACTAATTATGCATTCCTCCCTTTAGCAAGGCTGCAAATAATCCTTGCAACGTCCTTTTCATTTCCACACACACTCTGCCTTTGTATGCAAAAAGCGCTTTTCCAGTTTTTCTTCATCATTGAGTTAAGTTTTTGTTTGCTTTTCGTTCGATTCGCAGTTCATTGGAAGGCTTTTTGTGTTCTTTTGGTATTTTGGTGCCTTTTGTGAGACTCAGCTTGTTGTTGCTCGCCTTGCTGACCATTGTTTACTTCCGTTTCCGGTTGGAGGTGGGTGGAAGGGTGGATGTAAAGGGTGTGTGGAAGGGTGGTGCATATGCAAATATTTTCAACATGATTGCATTTCTCTCTATTTTGATTTCTTGCCTTTGTGCTTGGCCATTCAAAATGATTTTTCTTTCTCTCCATTTCTCGGCAGCTCTCTCTTTCTCTTTTTTTATTTCTTTCTCGGCTTGTTGGCCAACAATAAAAGCTTGATTGATTCCAGTTAAATGCATAATGAGTTAAATAAAACTTAAATATTCAGTCGAAGAAGTTAAAATTAATTGATGAGATTCTTTAAAGCAATGCAATTTAAAGAGTTTAAAGCAAATTAAACTTAAGAGAAGTTCTTTTGAATGCAAATTCATATATATTATATATGTATATATAAGTTAAGGATGACTTAAAGTTGATCTAGGTTAAATAAGCCTGACTTATAGCCGTTTATAGTAGAAACAATCTCAAGCTGAACATATCTAAGCCTCCAAATAAATATATGCAAAAGAGTTTCCACCTTCGATTCAATCCACATTTTTCGTAGCCTGCCTTGCTTCTAACATTTGATAGGGTATCATGTTAGTCGAGCATAATGTTGGCCGCTTATTGTCGCTTAAGTTGTCTCTGCGCTCGCAGCAACTGGCTTAAATGTAATCAAATTAATTTGTTTACTTAGCAAAATGAGTTTCGCACTTTTTACGCATTTTTAAGCACATTTTAAAAGTCCTTTCTGCAGTGTGAATTATTTTTTCTCCCATCCTCCCCCCCCACACGCAGACACTTGAACTAATTAACTCAAGGAATATATTTACACATGCCGCATGTGAACCTTTGTATCTCTTCGTCCCCCCTATGTCTCCATCTTACCCCTCTTCATGGTAAGCTTTTCTCGTTTTCTCGTCTTTCTCGCAACTCTTTAGCGATTTTCTGGTTTCCCTGTTTTCCTGTTTCCCTGTTTCATGTAAATACAAATTACAACAAGCGCATTTTTTCCCGTTGTTATTTTTATACCCTGAAAAAGGGTATAATGGTTTTGTGCAAAAGTATGTAACAGGCAGAAGGAAGCATCTCCGACCCCATAAAGTATATATATTCTTGATCAGCATCAACAGCCGAGTCGATATAGCCATGTCCGTCTGTCGATCTCAGGGACTATAAGAGCTAGAGACTCCAGATTTGGTATATAAGCTCTCCTAATCCCCGGGCAGTACAAGTTTGTTTCAAAATTTCGATAACTCTTTCCGTTTCCGATATACACATGTGATCGATAACAACAAAATCTTGAATTTGGAAAACTTTATAATGCAGTTTTAAACATTAGACGAAATAATGACAATCTGTGCAATTTTTATCGAAATCGGTTGAGAAACACTAGAGATATGGAGCATTGAAACTGAGAAAGTATGCACCATACGCGTACACACACACACATATATATATATCTTGCAAGCAGTGCAAGCAGTGCGTTCAGGGTATCGTCTAGTTGGGATTTCTCAACTAGAGCCTTCTTACTTGTTTTTACTTGTTGTGGAAGAGAAAAGGGAGAGGAAAAGTCTTTTGGCAAAGTTTTTAAGCGACTTTTTGTTCCGTTCGCGTGTGTTGAATTCTTGTAGAGCTTTTTTTTGGCTAATTAATATTATGAAAACAGTTCAAGCTGTGGTTCATGTTGAATTTTGAGCAGCACGTTGAAAAACTTAAACAGTTTAAGTTAAGTATATATATTTTGCCAAGTGTAATGGACGGCAAATCAGAAATCAGTTTAGGTTGTGAAACCTTAAGTGTCTTTTCGTATGTTGTGAATAAATATGATAGTTACAAATATTATGACTTCGTTTTGCATGTTACTAAAAACTCAATAACTTGCGGCATTTTCGACAATTAACCGAATTTATTATTAAGTAATTTGCATGAGTTCGAGGTGTGCAGAAATATTTATTGCTTGTGTCTGCCGCGGGGCGAAGTCATGGCAAGAGAGAATGGAAACTGAAGTGGAATTATAACTTTGGCTACGGACTTTGGCTACTGTGTGGCAGGCAGATACAATCTACAATCTACATACGTGTCAGATAAGCGTCAAACTGGGGAATTTAGCAATGCAAAAATGCAATTCTGTGCTTATCGCGATGAAACACGCAAGCCAAGATTAAATATTGAGACACAGACACGATAAGCATATCCAAAGTGTTCGGTTTAAGTCAACAAACCAACAGCAATATGTTGTTAGCAGCTTTGTTGTTGAACAATAAGAGCCAAGCGCCCAGCTGTTTGGTTTCTCTGAAATGAATACTTGATTTATTTCAAGCAAAGAACTTTTGTGGGGAGAAAAGATGAAATTACACAAAGCAACTTTGAAGTTTGAAGTTATCTTAAATTACACAATTATCACTTGTGTTTAAACTTCAAGACGCTGCCAAAGAACAAGCTTCTAAGCCATGTTCATGTGTTGACTCTTTCGCTTTTGGAAAATGGTCAGCAGAGTGATGGATGCATCATGACCACCAGACTCGACTCGCTGCTTCATTGTCCTCAAACAGCTGTTGTTGCTGCTGTTGGTGGGAACGCATCCATCAAAAGGCAAAGCAGTCCCTGCGGTATGGAACAATGGACACAAAGGATGCGTAAAGCTGTTGTTGTTGCCTTTTGTTGTGATTTATATTGATGGAGCGATAAGCTGCAGAAGCTAGCTGAAAAGCTGGTTAGAGCCACGCTTCATATTGGGATATTGAGGCACTTGGCCATAATGAATTGGGCTCAAAGCGAACCAATTTCATAATGGCCATGTTCTTTCAGCCTTCAATGAAATGGCAAACCAATCAATTGACTTGTTATATAGTTAAAATCCTTTTCTTTCTCAACTCTTTTCAATTGGCTCACCTTTTAATCTATTCGCGTGTGCTCTTACATGACAGCTTTCGGTTTCAGTTTTTAGAAAGTTAGCCTTTCGCTCGCAAATCAAATGCAAGTTAACTCAATTTCTGGCGTCATTTTTTTGTATCTTTCAGACGCAACGCATTTGCATTGCCATGCAAATTGCTGAAGTTTTTTATTTAATTGTTGTGACTATTACCATCCGAATGGACGAATCAAAAGAGTTAGGTTAACGACTCTGTTTGTCTGCTTGCAAAACGAATGTGCTTAAAAACATTCAAGTTAAGTTTTACGTTGTTAAGGCTTTGAACTTAATACTAAGCCCATCGCACTTACTGATTATTTCGTGCAGTGTATGGAACCGAGAGTTGATTGTAATGTTGTTTGAAGCTCTTAATACTTAAGTTTACGTATGCAAAGTTTCATTTGTCTAACTCAAAAAGATCCTGAGATATGGAGCATAAAAGTTTACTGATTATTTCGTGCTATCTATGGAACCGAGAGTTGTTTGTAATGTTATTTGAAGCTCTTAATACTTAAGTTTAAGTACACAAAGTTTTATTTGTTTAACTCAAAAATATCCTGAGATATGTACCATGATTATTTCGTGCAGTGTAAGGAACCGAGAGTTGTTTGTAATGTTATTTGAAGCTCTTAATACTTAAGTCTACGTATGCAAAGTTTCATTTGTCAAACTTAAAAAGATCCTGAGATATTTCGTGCTATGTATAGAGCCGAGAGTTGTTTGTAACGTTATTTGAAGTCATTAGTACTTAAGTTTACGTATGCAAAGTTTCATTTGTAAAACTCAAAAAGATCCAGAGATATGTAGCATGATTGTTTCGTGCAGTGTATGGAACCGATAAATGTTTGTAATGTTATTTGAAGCTCTTAATACTTAAGTTTACGTAAGCAAAGTTTCATTTGTCAAACTCAAAAAGATCCTGAGATATGGAGCATAAACGTTTACCATTCAATATAATTAATCGATTTCCCTAAAGTACCATATATGGTTGCTTTTGAACATGATTTTTCAAGGGTCATTAGTGCTTAAACGCCAACAACCAATTAAATTTGATTCTATGCCACATTTCCGTATATGCAAATGAACCCAATAAAAAATGTATCCCACGTTTACAAGAAAAAAAAAGTGCGTTTCGAAGAATGCTCCAAATATTCAAATTAACTCAATTTGTCAGTTGGCACGATGCACAAATTGACCTTCGAGTCGAGTCTCCATTCTGACTCACCTATTGACACCTACTCTACCTCGTTTCTCCCCTCAACCTCTTTACCTTCGAATGAAGTGAAACACTGCTCCAATAATCTAAACCAGTTTTAAAGGTTTCAGCTTTCAGCTTCTTCTTCTTGCGCGTTTTTCTTTTAAACAGATGCGTTCTGCTGTTGACATTGAAATCGGTTGCTTCCACGACGAGTTCCATTCATTGATGAGCAACAACGAGTTTGGTGTTTTGAGTTTGCCGATAATTTTAATTGGTTAGCTCGTTGTAGTAATTTGTAAGCTTTATCGATTTATCAAGATGTGTACGCCCCTCCCCTTCCAATATGCATGTTTATGCATGTCATTAAAGTGAGTTTCGTTTTTTTTTTTCTGTTTTATCTTTTATTTTTCAAGTTTTCTGCTGTTTTGGCAGCTGCTGTCAAATTAATGCCATAAAGAGAGCTTCTCGATACGAACAAAAATACCCTCTAGTTGTACTCGGCATTCAGCTTCTGTGATTTGATCTACTTTTAAGTGAACTTCTCTTTCACTTTATTGCTTTAAGGAAATGAAAGCAGTTTTGGCATTTGCTTTGTCCATTCTTGCATTTGACTTCAAAACGTTTCTTATCAATTGCATTTTTATCGCAAATATTTTCAACTCTAATTGCTGCTCATTTCTTGAGTCGGCACAACAGTTCGCAATTGCAATCTTCATTACGTTTATCTCCTGCACTTTTGCTCAGATTTTCCAGCCTTTTATATAGACCGCGAGGCACAGCAAACCAAAGCCAAAAGATCATAGCATGGCATAGTCTGCACTTTGAGAGAGATAAAGCCAGCAGGCCTAAGCATTTGCATACCCTACTATGTGCCCATATCACGTATACGACTTGGAGTACATCACATCAAGATGTACACACACTTTACAGGGTATCTGCTAGTCTGCCAACTGCCAGCTTTTTGTTAATTTGTTTTTAATTGAAGTTGCCGTGGAGGATTATGTAATGTGACAATTGAAACATTTTGTGGCACACAACACTGTTGAGTGGTCTCCACTTGACACACACTGCCACTCACCTGTCCCCCTCGCCTCGCCCCTCTCACACTCATCACTATATCATATGCAGCAGTTGGCTGATGTCATCGTTAGTCAATTTAGTTTGCACGTTTTTTTTTCTCCAGTTAGTTTGTTTGTCTTTCGATTTTGTGGCAGCTAGTTTGTTTTGTGTTTTTGCTTATTTGTTTTGCATATTTGCCACATATGCTTACCTCAATAAGAAGAAGAAGAGAAAGAAGTGCAGTAAACTACGTTAAGCCCGAACAAACGTAGAGAAAACAACAACAACAACAAAGTGAACAGCTGCTTACCATGTTGCAAAGTGTTTGAATGCGAAAGACAATATTTGCATTGGCCAACAGCCATTTCGTTTGTTTCGTTTTGGCCAAATTGAAATGGTTTTTATGGTCAGTGGGCAGCAAGAGGTTGTTGCAACTGTTGCCAGTTGGTGTTGTTGTTGTTGCTGTTGTTGTTGCGGTTGTTGTTCGAACTGTTCGAGCTTGAAGTGTGACTCAGGTGTCTGCTAAGCAAACAATATGATCAATCTGTATGAAAATGAAAATGGGTTTCAAATGTATCAGGGCTAAAGCACGTATATAGTATACTCATCCTATAGCTAACCCTCTCCCTTCTCACACATTCTATATACCCTTTCTCACTCTTACTTTTCACATTCACCTTCCCTTTTATCCCATTGCTTCTACATACTTTTATTGCCTTGAGCTTTACAAACTATAATATTATTCATATTCATATTTAATATCAGTACATACATGATAATATTTGTGGCATGCAACATTAGCAACGCACACAACGCAACACTGTACTCTCGTACTAAAATGTAATCCACAATTTTACATAATAAATGAAAATATTTGCATTAAAATTCTAATAAACCGAATGCAAACTAAAATGTCCTGCATAAATTGAAAAATTCCATTTGCATTGAAAAAAAGCTACAAAATGCAACCCGATATTAAATTTTTGATGATGAATTTTGGGTATTTAAGTTCCGGATAAGCGATGGTAAAATAAAATATAAATGCAATTTTAAGCACGTCACATTTTGAAGGTAAATAAATCGAATTAAAATGAAATGTCAAATGCCATTTATTCGCTGAATTGGCCTGGTCAAAAGAGCAACGACAGCAGCAAGCGACAGCTACACACGAGCGAGAATATCGTGAGTGGATACGCCTCAAAGATATCCTGTAAGTAGGATGAAATGTTGTAAGTATAGACATGGATGCGCCTTAAAAGATATCCTGTAAGTCGGATGAAATGTTGTAAGTATAAACATTGGAGACAGAAGTTCTATTGATCTGCTTAGAACTTGATGTTAATGAAGTTTTGCTGATCCCAAAAATATATATATTTGCCTAATGATTCTCAACATTTGTGTGTTATACCCTTTCTCGCTTTGGAGGGTGTTTAACGGCATGCGAATAATACACAAAAAATGTCGAAAATAAACAAACAGACAGACAAATGGGAGAAGTGAACATTCCCGCAGAACGAAAGAGACAGCAAGAGAGAAAGCAGAAGATATGTTTGAATGCGTTAACAAAACTAGCATAATAGCCACAAAGACAACAACAACAGCACCAATCAAAGTTGACAGGAGCCAAAAAAAAGGAAAACAAAACAAGAACCCAGCCCAACCCCAAGCCAAAAAGCATTGGCAGACGCTGTCAAATCTGGCGTGCTGACAATGACAGCGCAGAAAGAGGAGGAAGGAATGAAGGAAGTGGAATGAGGGAGGAGATGCTGGAGGGGGGAAACGACTGTAACAAGTTTCACACAAAGCTATATAAATTGTTTTGCGCTATACAACATTTTTTGGTGTTATGCGCGCCACTTGACTTGTAAATGGACAATGATGTTTCACATACAGAAAACAACAACAACAATAAAGGGATGTTGAAGAAGAACGTTAACTCCCAGTGTTGACCCAGTTATGAGCCACAGAACAGTCCACAAAACAAATAAAAATGCCTGGCGCAAATGCTTGGAATGCTCGCTAATGACAGCTGCTCAAAACGGGAAGCCAAGGAATGGGGTGGAATGAAACAAAACAGGCGCTGAAAAGTATGCTATGCCAAAAATATGCTGACAAACAACAAGAATGAGGGGGTGGGTTTGTGGGCGCATAAAAATTAAAGATATATGAGTCAAAACGTTGACCATAAACTAACCACGCTAAAGAAGAAGAGAGAGAGAGACAGCGTGACGCCAGCCGAAGAGAGGAAAACTTCTGGCTTAGAAGGAAAGTTGCCATCACATATATAAACATGGCCATACATACACACATACTTGTGTGTACTAAAAAAGCTTTTAAGCAACGAACTTGCCATGCGTTGGGGCTGAGCTGCCTTGGCGAAAAGTCGACTTGGACATAAATATGACTTTGCATGGGGTACTTAAAATAAATTCTCACGGAAGTGGCATACATTAAGCCCAAGGATTACGCTAAGTGAGTGCATAAAATATCACAAGCAATTGTGAAATAATGCCCCAAGAATAAACATATTATAAAATGCAATATGAACATTGTGTGCCAACAAACATTAATCATAACACTTAAGAGCTGGAAGAGCTAAGAAACAAGATAGAAGAAGCTGATTTGTTTGGGAAGAATTTTTTCAATAATTTCGAGTGAAAATTATGTTTCAAACTGGAAATGCAGTATTGAATTAGATACTATGCCATGACTTTTAAGGTATTGCATTTGATAATCGGTTGAGTTTTGAGGAAGTTATGACTTCGGAAAGTTCTGGGAAGAATTTTTTCAATAATTTCGAGTGAAAATCTGTTTCAAACGGGAAATGCAGTATTAAATTAGATACCAAGCCATGACTTTTAAGGTATTTCAAGTGATAATCGGTTGAGTTTTGAGGGAGTTATGACTTCGGAAAGTTTTTTTTTCATGAATTTCGAGTGAAAATTATGTTTCAAACTGGAAATGCAGTATTAATTTAGATATCAAGCCATGACTTTTAAGGTATTGCATTTGACAATCGCTTGAGTTTTGAGGGAGTTATGACTTCGGAAAGTTCTGAAAAAATCAAGTTGATTTTTTGGGAGTAATTTTTTCAATAATTTCGAGTGGAAATTATGTTATAAAATGGAAATGCAGTATTAATTTAGATGCCAGTCCATGACTTTTAAGGTATTGCATTTGAAAATCGGTTAAGTTTTGAGGAAGTTATGACTTCGGAAAGTTGTAGTTGATTTTTTTGGGAAGAATTTTTCAATAATTCGAGTGAAAATTATGTTTCAAACTGGAAATGCAGTATTAATTTAGATGTCAAGCCATGAATTTTAAGCTATTGCATTTGATAATCGGTGAAGTTTTGAGGAAGTTATGACTTCGGAAAATGGGAAGAGTTTTGAGGAAGTTATAGCTTCGGAAAGTTTTGACCTATCTTATAGCTGATTTTTTTGGGAAGAATTTTTTCAATAATTTCGAGTTGAAATTATGTTATAAAATGGAAATGCAAAATCTTATCAAAAGTAATTAAATTAAATAAATGGTTAAGTTTTTACTTATTATATATATATATATACTCCCTTAACTTAAAGCTTAACATTTCTCCTTTCCCACTAATTGTTTTCATTAGGGTGAACCTTTTAACACTAATCCTTGAAACTTTTTCATTGCTTAACGTTTTCTTGTTTCCTATTTATTTTTGAACACTCGAAAGCTGCTCGGAAAACTTGAGAAGTCTTTAAGCCAATATTTGCCATGAACAAACAATTTAATATCAATTTTTGGCTTAGGCCAATACGTTAAGCCTACTAAGCACCCACCACCGCCCACCCCCATCCACCCTTTAAGTTCCGTTTATTTTTTGTGTCTATTTGTCTTGTAATTAAAAAGTATAAAACCAGCAAATTAAATTCGCCAACTGTTGAGAAACTTTTTTTTTTGTGTTTTTTGGTTATATCTGTTTTTTTGTTCACTGCTTGCGCAAGCTTTTTGCACAAACAAACAGGCGTCGCGTCGCCGCACTTAATTAAATTAGAAAAGCGTCCACAGTGCGCACAGTGGGACCAGCGCAATAGAAGTCACACCGAAAACCAATAACAAACATATTTTTGGGCAATTTTGTGAAGCAGAAAGGATGAATATTAAATGCACTAAAAAAGCTTAAGGACCTAAGGAATTAATAACTCATAGAAGAGATAGAATATTACAGAGGCAAGCTTAAGGACCTAAGGAACTAATAACTCATAGAAGATATAAAATATTTAAGAGATTCCTCTTGATTGATGGCACAATAACTATTATAAATTTGAACTAAGATGAATTTTTGGGTCTCTCTGATTGATTTAAGTACTTAACTTGAATGTGATAAATCGCACGCGTATGTTAATGCTTAAAGCTTTGGCATACTTCATAGTTAATTGTGGGATACCCCTCCGGAAAAGTAAGGGTATATTGAAAAGCAGACGTTGATGTCGAAGTTGAACTCGACGACGCCGGAAATCAGCAAAACTAATGCCAAAAACTTTAAGTGGGCGAGGGCGTGACAGGTGGCTTGGCGGTCGTGTAAGTAGAGGGGCGTGTCAAAGAGAGGGGCAGACAAGGATAAGAGGGAGCGAGAGGGCAGTGTGAGTGTGTGCGTGTGCTGAGTGTTTACTGTGGCGTAAAATGGCCGACGACTTTGTCTGCCAAGCGAAATCTCTTTTCTACTTATAAACGTTTGTTTTTTTTTCGGGAGGAAGGCGGTAGGTGGGGCAGCTGTCGTGCAACTTGTGGTATGGGCGTGTCACGGCAAAGTTTATCAACTTAATTAGAGGTTTGATTACGAGAGAGAGAGGGAGAGAGAGAGAGGGAGAGATGGACACGAACGCAGCTCATCTCTAAGGTTTCGAATGGCAGCCATTAAAATTAAATGCTTGAAGCGCAGATTGCGGCCAACAGGGACCAGGAGACAGGGAAAAGGAAGGGGGGACAGGGAACAGGGAGAGGAAACAGGCAACAGGGAAAAGGGAACGGGAAACGGGAAGAGGAAACAGGCAACAGGACACGGTTAGCCGGGACTTTGACATTTTAAAGCCGAGTCACACTCTATCTCTCTCTCTCTCTCTGAGTGTAGTCTTATCGCCAGCACGTTTCTCTCTTTTGTCCCTTCCCCCGCTCTATCCCTCCACCCTCTCTATCCCTCCCCCCACCCATCCCTTAGTCTCCCTTGAGTTTCGTTATCAGCTTATGGCTGCCATTTGGCTTAGCAGCCCTTTAACTGGCGTCCATTTATCCTAGATTTGATTTATGGCGCAATTAAAAATTTGCACAAGCTACCGGAAATAGTGGGGCGGCTGACTGCGAAGGGGTGGGGCACACACACACACACATACACACATACGAGTCGTTTCGATGCAAAATTTATGACAGCGCATTTATTGCCAAGCTGAGCGCGAAAAAAATTTAAATGTAGCATCCGCTTGGTGGCGCCTCAAACGCGACAAATGTCTAGAGTCGGAGAGGAGAGCAGGAAGACCCCAGAGAGAGAGATACTGAATCTCGTTTTGATGCAATATGTACACATATGCATGTATGTGTGTATGTACGTGTGAATCCATGTATGTATGCATGTATGTATATATGTGTGTGTGTATGTATGTGTGTGAATTCTACCAAAAAAGGCACTCGTTAAAGTGTGCAAGTTTTTAGTGCTAGGATTATGATGCTTGACAGCGAGAGTAGCTTGAGAAGTTGCTGACATTTCGATAAGCTGAATGAAAATTCCTAGAGTTTCGATTAGTTTGGTTAATATGCAGCAATATTTGTTTAGTATATATATAGTATATATGTATAGTATAGTTACTATAGATAAGAACAGAAAATGGAACTTGAAACATGCTCATTAGATCCTCAGTGTTGAAGTCTTTGCTTACTGAACTGGTTACATTTGATTGCATTTTGACAATATTTGAATAATATTGAATATTTGAATGGTTATGAAAAGAAAACCTTGAGTTAAGTAAAACTAACTATAGTTGATTACAATAATCCCATAATTTAGATAATAACAGAAAATCGAACTTGAAACATGCTCATTAGATCCTCAGTGTTGAAATCTTGGCTTACTGAACGGGTGACAATTCATTGCATTTTAACAATATTTTAATGGGTTTGCAAACAAAACCTGAAGTCAAGGTTAATTATTGATATATGATAACAATAATCCCATACTAAAGATAAGAACAGAAAATGGAACTTGAAACATGATCGCTAGATCCTTAGTGTTGAAGTCTTGGCTTACTGAACTGGTGACAATTCCTGGCATTTTTAAAATATTTGTATGATTATTAAACAAAACCTTGAGTTAAGTAAAACTAATGATAGTTGATTACAATAATCCCATACTATAGATAAGAACAGAAAATGGAACTAGAAACATGCTCATTAGATCCTCAGTGTTGAAGTCTTAGCTTACTGAACTGGTGACAATTCATTGCAATTTGAAAATATGTTAATAGGTTTGAAAAGAAAACTAATGATAGTTGATAACAATAATTCCATATATAGATTAGATCCTCAGTGTTGAAGTCTTTGCTTACTGTACTGGTTACAATTCATTGCAAGTTGACAATATTTTCATGATTATTAAATTAGTTAAGGACAACTAATCTTTAAGTCAAAGCTAACTAATGATATATGATAACAATAATCGCATTCAAACTTAGCTCCAATTTCATATTTCAAATATCAAGAAATATAAAATTGAGTAAATCATTGAGTTGCCCCTCGCTGTGATGCGTTGAGTGTCGCCATTGTCAGCCTCTGCACGGATATGTCTCCTGACTGCTGCCTCCTTCCTTTCCGTTCTGACTGCTTGCTGGCTTTTGCCTTTTGCCTTGCGACTGTGGCAGCTGTTAGCCTGCACTTTGAGTAATCGCTGCCTTATGGCGGCTTTTCCACTTGGACTTGTGTCAAGAGCCCAAACACACATAAACACAGAAAAAACACACACACACACACTTATATAAAGTAGTATACGTAATATTGTTTGGTTTTGGGAGCATCGTCAGTGCAACATGTTGCCCGGGCCATGAAATGTATATAAATTTCTTATGCGGCCTGCCATGTCGTAAAACACGAGGTTAATGTGGCAAAGCCCTGTCCGACCCAGCTAACGGGTTAGACAGAGAAAGAGTGGGAGTGGGTTAGTGGAGGTAGGCAACATATTGTTGCAAAGGGCAACAACTATTAGAGCTAGTAAGTGGCATTTAATGGGGTTGCACGATTGCAACAGGACAACAAGCAAACTTTGTCTACAACGACAAGTTATTTGTTGCAGTTGCGAGCGCATATACAATACTTCATGGGCAAGTTCTGTTGCAAGTGCCACTGCAACAGCTTGTGGGCGTGATCGCGAACACAAGATATTAAACAGAAAGACCAACAAGCAAAGCAAAGATAAACAAGCACAAAAGATTAACAACCTAAACGGAGCAAAAGTAAATGACATAAAAATAATATTTATAATTTTTTCTCTTCCCTTGAAAGAACTTTTGCCTATTTAAGAGCTCTTTTCTTTTTATACCCTGAACCCATTGAAAATGGGTAAAAAGGGTATAATGGTTTTGTGCAAAAGTATGTAACAGGCAGAAGGAAGTATCTCCGACCCCATAAAGTATATATATTCTGGATCAGCATCAACAGCCGAGTCGATATAGCCATGTCCGTCTGTCGATCTCAGAGTCTATAAGAGCTAGAGTCTACAGCTTTGGAACATAAGCTCGCCTAATCCCTAGGTAGTACAAGTTTGTTTCAAAATTTCGATAATTCTTTCCGTTTCCGATATACACATGTGATCGATAACAACAAAATCTTGAAGTCAGAAAACTTTGTGATGCAGTTTAAAACATTAATCGAAATAATGATAATCTGTGAAAATGTTATTGAAATCGGTTGAGAAACACATGAGATATGGAACATTGAAGTTAAGAAAGTATGCACCATACGCGTACACACACACACATATATATACCTTGCAAGCAGTGCAAGCAGTGCGTAATGGGGTTCAGGGTATAGTCTAGTCGGGCTTTCTCGACTAGAGCCTTCTTACTTGTTTCTCTTTCCTTTAAAGAACTTTTGCCTATTTGAGAGCTCTTTTCTTTTTCTTTTTAAGTACATAAACCTTAAGATTTTAGTAATTTGGGGTTTGGCTGCTGATGTGCGGCTTATTGTTGCCACTCGCAGATTTAGTTACCCCTTTCTACGCTTTATGACAAAACCCAGCCATAAAGCCGCCAAAAGCCGCCCAGCCAGCTAATTATTATAAGCTGACAAATCTTTGCGGCGCTTATCACCAGCCAGCCAAAAGGCAAGAGACCAAACCGAAAATTCTAAGCCTAAGCAGCTACCAAAATAAACTCTATTACAACTTTGTACCCCCCCATTCTCCTTGCCCCTCCGTTGGGCTGTCTATTTGATTAACATTCGCACACAAATTCAGCTTAACTTTTCGGGGAGGCAGGACTAGGGAGCTGCTTGGGAAATTAATTTTTCGGCTGCTCTCGCCTCTCAACATAAACTTCTAATTGGCAGCACATTCCGCATACGCCACGTCGACGCTTGCTGTTGTCCTTGTTGTTGTTGTTGTTGCCACACACACAACTTTGTTGGCAACAACTTTCCTGCAACAGCAACTTTCGAACGTTGGGTGAGGCCCAAAAAAAAAGTTCTAATAGATTTCTAGTTTCACTCATTTAGTTGATTTTTGCTTTTGTTATGTGTGTATGTTGTTGTTCTTGTTGTGTGTGTGTGTGTGTTTGTGTTTTAAGCTTTTCGTTATATTTTTCTAGCCGATTTGAACATTTGAGGCAAGCTCTTGAACCAACTACAAACTAATCATTTGTAGTTATGAGCAAAGTTGCGCTTTGAAACAATTTCGAGGGGAAATCATTGTTGTTGTTCGTGTATAGTGCAACGTTGTGTGGCACGTTGTTGTTGTTGTTGCCACAAGGACACCCAAAAGGCCATTAAACGGGTTTGTTTTTTGGTAACTATACGGAAACCATGTTAAACCCAACTAAATGCTATTTCACAGCATAAATTATGCGCAAAATGTGCAAAATATTTGTGTACAAAATTAATTGGCAATAAGTGAGCGATTTTGTAGCATGCCACAACGTGTTGTTGCTGTTTTTTGCCCTTGCTGTATTATTATATTTTTTGTTTGGTGTTTATTGAATTTTTGCGAGTTTGTTTAAATAAATCACTTTTTGTGTTTTTGCCATTAAATTATTTTCAATAAAATTCTAAATCTTTTTTCCAGCAGAGTAATCAAAAATTAAGCTCTTTTAAAAGTTTTTTTTTAATATAAATTGTTTCCTTTGTTTATTTATTGCTTTTTTGTTTGGCATTTATTGAATTTTTGTTGGCTTTTGTATAATTAAAAAATAAATCGCATTTGTTTTTGCCATCAAATTATTTTGAATAAAGTTATTAGCCTCTTTTTTATCCCTAAAAGTTTTTTTTTAAAACAAATTCTCATATTTTCCATATAAATCTTGTTAAAATATGCAACGGTAGCTAAATTTGTTTCAAGTTTTAAATGTGTTATTGCACTTCTGTGACAGGAAAAATATTTGCCCAAATCTTTTTTCTTTTCATTAAAACTTGAGAAAATTTCTGAAGAGGAATTTCCGTAAATACTTTTTTTGCACCTCAGCTTGCAGCTATAAAAATATATATATATATATATTTAGGAAATTCGGTCAATGCCCAATGGTTGTCAGGGTTGTCAAGCTGTTGAACTTGTTTGCTTTGGCCACGCCCAATCGAATTCAAGGCGTCCCTTTGCCCCCCCCAAGCAAGAATGTCAAACGTTGGCAAATTTCTATTCGATTTGTGTAACGAGTTTTCTATAAACATTTTGCTTTTTAAAGTTAGCAGCTGACATCGAAAGAGACAGAGAGAGAGAGAGAGAGAGAAATAGAGAGAGAGAGAGAGAGCGATAGAGAGAGAGGGAGGATTCACATATGTGCAGATTGAAGTTCCATTTACTTTTATGGCATTGCATTCAGTTCAGGACTTTTTTTTGGCTTTTTGCTTGGACATGTCCAAATGCGTTTTACAGTTGTTTGTCTACTCGGCTCGTTGTTCGTTGTGCACGTTGCGACATTGCCGCAATCCTGGCAGCTCATTGCGACAAATGGCTGACAGGAAGTGCACTTTCCAAGTGACGTTTACCATTGCAACAATTGCACACACACACAACACACACATAGAAATCTATGAGTCTAACGCCATTTGTTGACTTTAAGCCGAGCAGCTTAAAGCCATCTAAAACATGGTCAAAACCGTTTAAAGTCTTCGGGTCACGTACTCATCGAGAGAGAGAGAGAGATAAATGTTTTTGGAAATGTTTTATTATTGTTTATCTGGCCGAAAAATTGATTGAGTTAGTTTTAGTTTATGTTTTGTTTTGTTTTTTTGTTTTCTATTGACACTTTCATTGCATTATGCTTGGATATATGCCTTAACACACATGCTCTAATCTTGGCTAACACGCACACTCACACACAAACACGTAAGTGTTCAAGTTGGACGTTTCGGGCTTTGGGTTCAAGTGCTGCTGACCGCTTCTGTGGTCGCATAAATCAACACTAGTCTCGAATCTCGGAGCAATTTTCGAGCAAATATTTTCGTGGGACCATTTTCATAAACCTCCTCTCTCCCCCACACCCGCGCAGTCACCCTCTACACAACAACAACAATAAGGCAGCCACGGAAGCATGACCCAAATATTTGTTTGATTTATTAGCTGCCGTTTTTTTTTCTTTCTTTTTTTTATTTGCCACGAAACAAGTTGTTGATATGTGAATATTTTGGATATTTGGAGTATTTTAAAGTGTTTACGAGGAATTCATAGAGCAAAGCTTCTTGAGGTATAAGTTTCTTAAGCTATAACTAACGTTAAAATTTATACTTAGTGATTGCTTGGGCTTAAAATAATCATAAAACCATAAAAGTTTATCAAATTTAATGAGAAAATTGTTCATATATATCAAAAATTACTTTTTGGAATGATTTTTAGTTCAATTAAATATATTTTTTTTATCACTTTGACATCATTTTTCATTAAACTAATCAAATTTAAAGAGAAAATTATTTATATAAATCTGAAATTGCTGTTTGGAATGTTTTTTAGTTCAATTTTTCATTAATCTAAACAAATTAAATGAGAAAATTACACCTAAATATCAGAAATTACTTTTTGAACGATTTTTAGTTTAATTAAATATATTTTTATATCCGTTTGAAAGCATTTTCTATTAATCTAATCAATTTTAAAGAGAAAAATATTTAAAGATATCTGAAATTGATTTTTGAAATGTTTTAAATATATTTTTATATCAGTTTGACATAATTTTTCATTAATCTAAACAAATTTAATGAGAAAAGTATACCCAAATATTAAAAATTACTTTTTGGCATGTTTTTTTAGTTCTATTATATATATTTTTATATCACTTTGACATAATTTTTCATTAACCTAATCAAATTTAATGAGAAAATTATACCCAAATATTAGAAATTCCTTTTTGGCATATTTTTTAGTTCAATTATATATATTTTCATATCAGTTTGAAATCATTATTCATTAATCTAATCAAATTAAAAGAGAAAAATATTTATAGATTTTTGAAATTGTTTTTTTAGTTCTATTATATATATTTTTATATCACTTTGACATAATTTTTCATTAATCTAATCAAATTTAATGAGAAAATTATACCCAAATATCAGAAATTCCTTTTTGGCATATTTTTTAGTTCAATAAAATATATTTTTATAACTTTGGCATCATTTTTCATTAATCTAATCAAATTTAAAGAGAAAAATATTTATAGATATTTGAAATTGCTTTTTGGCTTGTTTTTTAGTTTTATTATATATATATTTTATATCACTTTGACATAATATTTAATTAATCTAATCATATAGATATCTGAAATTGCTTTTAGAAATGTTTTAAATATATTTTTATATCACTTAGACTGCATTTTCTGTTAATCCTACCAATACAAGTTTTCTGAACTTGTAAAATCTCAATTTGTAGTGTATAAGAACTTCGTTTCGAGCCTCATTCACGCCTTGCTTTTAGTACATTATGGTTTTCATTGCTTGCATACTAAAAAATTGAAGTGCGACAGTTCGCACAAGTTCTGAAATGCCACTGACAACAGATACAAAGCAAAAGTTTCGAAACCAAAATATTTCTTTCTCACTTTTTGTGTGGTTAAACCAAAATTCTCACCTACTATTTTCAGGTATTTAGCTTTGGGAAAGCAAACAACAAACAGCAAATTGACTGGAATGAAGTGCTGCAAGAAGCTGCAATGAGGAAGCGAATGTTAGAAAGTGCCGAAATGTATCTGAGAGATGGGCGCACGTGCGCAGATGCATCTTTAGCACTTACACTTGTCTTGCCCAGTTTGTAGTTGGCTTGTTTACTTAGCTTGTTTAGGGCCAGTCAGTGGCCCTAAAAACTTTTACGGCTCTTCGGTGCGGCAAGTTACGTAAGTTTTCTTTTTTCTTCTTGCAAGTAAAATTCAATTTCCAAACGGTTGACTTTGCTTTTCTTTCTCTATTTTCTCAGCCACTGGGATTTAGGCTAATTCAATTGGCAATGGCTTAAGCCGAAACAAATTCCTGGCACTCTCCTCTTTCCCAGTTTCCCATTTCGTTTTGGCCCCAAACAAATTTATGAGCTGTCCAAACGTTTTGTCTCTTCGATTCGCTTGCCATTTGTCACGCTCTTCCAGGTTGAGGTGAGAAGCTGTAAAAGTCGTCGCAATGTCAAAGCAATCGAACCAGAGAGATGCCACAAAACTTGTTGCCCCAAACAGTTGTGTCTATATCTGATTGAGATTTGTTGCTATCTCTGAGATATGCCTACGCTTCAATTATTTAAAAGCTTCATGGAATACGAGAACCTGATTGCGGTCGAATCAAAGACTCCTTACCTTACCTAACCCCTTACCCATCCCCTTACCTAACCCCTTACCCATCCGCTTACTTTTCCCCTTACCCATCCACTTATACCCTTACCTAACCCCTTACCCATCCACTTACCTAACCTTTACCCAACCCCTTACATCTCCCATTACCTAACACCTTACGTAACCCCTTACCCATCCGCTTACCTAACCCCTTACCTAACCCCTTACCTATCCCCTTACCCATCCGCTTACCTATCCGCTTACTTATCCCCTTACCTAACACCTTACCTAACCCCTTACCTAACCCCTTACCCATCCGCTTACTTATCCCCTTACCATCCCCTTACCTATCCCCTTATATCTCCCC
Organism: Scaptomyza reducta; assembly: GCA_035044485.1. Lineage (NCBI taxonomy): Eukaryota > Metazoa > Arthropoda > Insecta > Diptera > Drosophilidae > Scaptomyza > Scaptomyza reducta. The sequence goes on along the minus strand of JAWNNV010000702.1, from coordinate 27,452 downwards.
TTACCTAACACCTTACCCATTCGCCTACCTATCCCCTTACCTAACCCCTTACCCATCCGCTTACCTAGCCCCTTACCTAACCCCTTACCTGCCTATCCGTTTACCCATCCACTTACCTATCCCCTTACCTCACCCCTTACCCATCCGCTTACCTAACCCCTTACCTAACGCCTTACCCATCCGCTTACTTATCACCTTACCTATCCCCGTACCTAACCCCTTACACATTCGTCTACCAAGCCCCTTACCCATCCGCTTACTTATCACTTTACCAAACCCCATACCTAACCCCTACCCATCCACTTACATAGGTAAGACCTAACCCCTTACCCATCCGCTTTCCAAACCCCTTACCCATCCGCTTTCCAAGCCCCTTACCCAACCCCTTGCCCATCCGCTTACTTATCCCCTTACCTCACCCCTTACCCATCCGCTTACCTATCCCCATACCTAACCCCTTACCTGCCCATCCGTTTACCCATCCACTTACCTATCCCCTTACCTAACCCCTTACCCATCTGCTTACCTAACCGCTTACCCACTTCTCCAAACCACCTTACCACAATTTGCATTTATTTGCCTTTTACTTCAGTTCTTTTCTCTGCTCTTTTGCGGCATGTAACACAAAACGTTGCACTAATAGCTGCTAATGGATATATAAAGTCCGCTGGATCAAATGTCCAATCGCAAATGGCACTCAAACTTGTTGTTGCACTTGTGTGTGTGGGTTCAAAGGGAAATATGTAAATGTGATTTTCAATTAAACTACATTTCCGCAACACAAATTGTGTTTATTAGACAACATCAACTTAATAAACTTCATTTTATGCACAAAAGTTAATAAGAAATAAACAAGTTGTCATTTCATTAGCAATATTAGTCAATGTCAAAGAGACTGAGAGAGGGAGAGTGCGAGAGAGAGAGAGACATCTAATTACAATTCAGTCTCTGTCTCTGTCTGTCTGTTTGTGAGTTTGGCTTTATCAACATGGCCTAAAACGCAAACGCGTCTAGCAATTCGAGAGTTTTTGATGTCTTCATTGCTAATCACTTGACTGCTCCATTTGCCATGCAGCTGTTGACATTGCAACTGCAACTGCTGCAAGCTGTTGCAAGCCTCAAGCTGCAAATGTGTTTGATTTTGATTTATGCAACTGCAAAATACAAATTGCTGCTCCATTTCTAATAACTGGACTCTGCTTTGGCTGAGTTGCTCGTAAATCAGTTGCCTGTTTTCCGCTTGTCAATGTTTGTTGCCTGCCACATGCCACCGCCTGCCAGCCTGCCTGTCAACGTTGGCGGGCCCAAAAAAAAACACATACACACACACAAAGCGCAAAACGTGTCTAGCGTCTAATCAGTGGCATCAACAACAGCTCACAGGCTGTAACGCAGATGCCACAAATTGAATGCCACTTGCAACACTACCTTCCACGATTGCAAAACGCATTCAAACTCTCGTTTCCAGCAGATTCAACTGCAAATTAGACGGCTTTGATGAACTTCTAGTCTAATTTACGTTTCTTCAATGAAAGTTTGAATCGGAATTCTTTCAGGCAGAATTATTGCTACTCAAATTGTGGCAGGTAGAACTCTTGCCATATCTCCCCACTCACCAATTTTCCTCGCCTGCATCCAATTAGCAGCATTCGATAATGACCGATTCTTAGTCAGCTTCCGTTTAAGCTTGCAACAAACATTCCGATGAGGAGATTTAGGGTTTAAGTGAAAAGTGGAGTTAGGTGAGGCGGATGGGTGTGTGTGGGAGGTAGAGGTGGGGTAGTGGATGGTCATCTACATAACGCTTGCGCTATATATACACACACACACACATACACACACACACACATGCATACATTCTCACATATACACTTATGTATCCGTTGCTGTTGCTTTAGCCGTATCGCAATGTGGACACGAATACGTGTATGCCACATGCCACATGCCACCTTACCACCTTACCTCCCTCCCTCCACCCCTTGTGTATAGTGCACCGCTATTCGCATGCAAATTTAATGCAAAAATATGTGAAATTTTCGATTTAAAACGACGCCTCTGCTGCTTCTTGATATTGTTATTGCTGTTGCTGTTGCTGCTGCAGTTGTTGTTGTTGCAGTTGCTGTTGCTGCTGCTCGCAGAAATTTATGGCGTTTTCATGTCTGAATTTATCTGCTTGTTTCACATGCAAAAGGCAAACGCAGTTCCAGCTTCGTAATGTTGATAAAAATGAAAACATTTTTTTTCGAACGTTTCGAAGCTGGACACAGAAAGGGGCAAAGAACTAAAACCGAAGGGAGAACTACACATAGAACATGGACTAAGCTTTTGTTTATATGTGTGTGAGTGTGCGTGTGTGTGTGTGTGCATGTGAAGACTGTTAAAGGCTGTTTTAAATGATTTTTGGTGTTTTTGGCCCCGCTTAAACGAAACCATGTCAGACGATATGGCCAATAAAAACAACAACAGCAACAACAAAAAACAACTACAACAACAACATTGACAGCGAGCACAACCTCAACAAGCAGCAGGTAGCTGGTTGTGGTACAGTGGAACATATGCAGAATATTTGCAACAAAAAACTTGAAAGGAAAAATATATTTTGAGAGAGAGAGAGAAAGAGGGAGAGAATGAGGGAGAGAAAGAGGAAGAAAAAGAGGAGGAGAAAGAGGAAGAGAAAGAGGGAGAGAAAGAGGGAGAGAAAGAGGCAGAGAAAGAGGGAGAGAAGGAAAGAGAGAATGAAAGAGAGAGATCGATAGAGAAAGAAAGATAGATAAAGAAAGCGAGAGAGAGTGATGGAATGAGAGAGAGAGGAAGAGAGAGCAAGAAGGACAGAGAGAGGGAAAAGAGAGAGAGGGATAGATAGAAAAAGAGATATAGATAGTGAAAGAGATAATGATAGAGAAAGCGAGACAGAGTGATGAAAAGAGATAGATAAAGAAAGCGAGAGAGAGTTATGGAATGAGAGAGGAAGAGAGAAAAAGAGAGAGAAAGAGAGTGTGAACAAGAGAGGGAGAATGAGAGAGGGAGAATGAGAGAGAGAGGGGAGCAACAGAGAGAGAGAGAGAAAGAGAGAGAGAAAGAAAGGGGAATATTAAAAAAACAGCAAAAGCAACCAACAAAGCCATTTTTATATTCTTAAAAAACCTATAAATAATTTTTAAATATTTTTTTTTTTCTATTTTTCTTACTTTAATTTTTCTAAAAATCCTATAAAAAATTTTTAAATATTTTTTTTCTATTTTTCAATTACTTTAATTTTTCTAAAAAACCTATAAATAATTTTTAAATTTTTTTTTTCTATTTTACTATCTCTTCTTTAATTTGTCTTAAAAAAACCTATAAATAATTTTTAAATATTTTTTTTGACTATTTTTCTATCACTTCTTTAATTTTCCTTAAAAAACCTATAAATCATTTTTAAATTTTTTTTTTCTATTTTACTATCACTTCTTTAATTTGTCTTAAAAAAACCTATAAATAATTTTTAAATATTTTTTTTTTACTATTTTTCTATCACTTCTTTAATTTTTTTTCAAAAACCTATAAATTATTTTTAAATATTTTTTTTCGTATTTCTCTATCACTGCTTTCATTTTTTAAAAACTTTCCATTGTTAAAAATGTAGTTTCCTTTTTTGCTGACTACTTTACTTAATATTTGATGCCCATTGTAGTGTTTGGGATGTTGTTGTGTGCACTGCTCTGGCTCTTGCTCTTTCATCAAACGTGTTCATTCATAAAAATTGTATATTTATTTGCATGCACACACACGTAACACACATTACACACACACGCACGCACACACACACACACACACACTCGGGCAGATGGACGGACAGGGACAGACAGCCAAACAGAGTTCAGAGTTGGAAACATTCACAACATTCAGTTTGGGATTCCGATTTGGATTCCGATTCACTTCAGTCAGAGTAGTTCACTGAGCGTGTATGAGTGTGTATTCGTGTGTGTGTGAGTGTGCATTCGTGTGCGTGTGTATATGCTTCTGACCTTGAGCTATGTGCGAGAGAGAGAGCATAAGAGACGGGAGAGAGGGTGTGGGAGGCTTCGACTTGTTTTAATATTCCTTTAAAAAAGCGTAAAGTTTTCCCACTCTCTCTGTTCGCTCCTTTCGTCTCCCTTTCTCCTCCCCGGTGGTAGCACAATCTCTGATCTTCTCCTCCTCCTATCTCCTCCTCCGTTTCCTTATGCGTTCTCTGCGTTGCTTTTACTGCTGGCAGTTATTTGCTGCCACCTACGTGACTACTGCCCGCTGCTGACTTTGATGTGGACTCTGCCTCTTTGCCATGGCAACCACTAAGTGTGGCTGCCACGCCTCATCTAGCTGGCTGCATGTTGTCTTCTTGGAGTGAAGTATTTCACTTTAAGGCCTTCACATTTTGAGTTTTTGAGCAAGTTTTGGGCTTAATACCATCAAAATTGACAAAGGCAAAACAAAACTTTTGACTGACGGCCTACTTCGTGGGTGGGTTGTTCCGAAGTGGATTCGGTTCATGTCGCTTCTGGGCCATGTTAACGTTTAATAGTCATGCCTGTTCTACACTGGAACATCCCATGTCAAAACATGTTCGTCCAATCTAATCCTAAGTCATTTACTTTAAGGTTAAGCTTATGTCAAGTTCTTGCTTGAGGAAAAACACCTTACTAAGTAATGGGAAAAGGTAAGAGGTGTCCAGAAATGTGTTTGTTCTCTTTTATTCTATCCTGTTAGGCTCTAACCTTGGCTTACCAAACATCCAAAAGGCATTCTAGTTTCGATTCAAGTCAAGTGAACGCCATTGACAACAAGATGAGGAAAAACACCTTACTAAGTAATGGGTAAAGGTATGAGGTGTGTTTGTTCTCTTTCACACTATCCTTTTAGGCTCTAACCTTGGCTTACCAAACATCCAAAAGGCATTCTAGTTTCGATTCAAGTCAAGTGAACGCCATTGACAACAAGATGAGGAAAAACACCTTACTAAGTAATGGGTAAAGGTATGAGGTGTGTTTGTTCTCTTTCACACTATCCTGTTAGGCTCTAATCCTGGCTTACCAAACACCCAAATTGCATTCTAGTTTCGATTCAAGTCAAGTGAATGCCATTGACAATAAGATGAGGAAAAACACCTTACCAAGTAATGGGTAAAGGTATGAGGTGTGTTTGTTCTCTTTCACTCTGTCCTGTTAGACTCTAATCTTGGCTTTCCAAACACCCAAATTGCATTCTAGTTTCGATTCAAGTCAAAAGAAAGCCATTGACAACAAGATGAGGAAAAACCCTTACTAAGTAATGGGTAAAGGTATGAGGTGTCAAGGAATCTGTTTGTTCTCTTTCACTCTATCCTGTTAGGCTCTAACCTTGGCTTACCAAACATCCAAATGGCATTCTGGTTTCGATTCAAGTTCTTACTTGAGGTGAGGAAAAACACCTTACTAAGTAATGGGTAAAGGTATGAACTGTCGAGGAATGTGTTTGTACTGTTTCAATCTATACTGTTAGGCTCTAATCTTGGCTTACCAAACATCCCAATTGCATTCTGGCGTCGATTCAAGTCAAGTGAACGCCATTGACAACACTTTGGGAAATACTTAACTTTTTCCCATGACTTCTTTGGAGTTAGGTATTGGCCCCTAAACTCTTTTGCACAGTTGCAACCTGTTTGCTTGAGACAGAGACCAAACAACACTTCCGTCTTTGGCACATTTGCATCAATGGGAGAGCATTGTCGTTAGCTCCACAAGAAGCAACTAAAGCCAAAGGCAAAGCCAAGGCAAACACAGAGGGAGAAGCTGCTAAGCATTCATCTTTAAAAACCATTTTAGTTGGGCACAAAGCGACGCGTTCTTTTGCTAGCCACACAAAGCAAAGATGAAGAAGATACGAGTACTAAAGAAAAAGGAAAAAACACAAGCATAAAACACTACAAGTACAAGTACGACAAGAGGCAAGGACTGGTGCAAAACATGCGAAAGCAACGCGTTAAACTTTAGTATCCTGCGAAAGGGAAAGCGGTAAGGGGAGGACTGCTGTTGCGGAAGCTGTCGCCTCATAGTGTTGTTAACAAGGCAAAGGCAAAAGACAAGAAAGAAAGAAAAAAAAGTAAAAGAAGATGTGTGGAGAGGAGAGAAGAGGGAAATGGAAGCTAAACAAGGAAATTGTAACCCGACAGATAGCGAGACGCGTATAATGGAAAGCACAGACATATTTTTCAGATTTTAACGAGGCACACTCTCCCTCTCTCTCGCTCTCTGAGTGTGTGTGTGTGTGGCAAAGGAGTACTCAACTTGTAAGGACTCAACAAGCCAAGGGAGCGAGAATGTAGAAAAGGAGGCATTTGTCTATCTGGCCAGTTGCTTGTTGGCATTGTTATATTGCCAAGAATTGAGGGCGTGTCAGTAGCTCAAAGCGTGCAACAACATTGTGCAACAAACATTTCTTCGTGTCGCTTCTATTTGTCATAAAAGTGGCTACAAAATGTGCCAGGTACAAACTGAAAACAACAAGCAGAAGATGACATCCTTTTAAGCTCATCATGTTGTTGTCTTCAGTTTCGTTTTCAGGATTCACTTTGCTTGACACGTTTTATGTCTCATAAAAAACGAAAACAGTTTCTATTACTTTCAAGCGGGTTCAAAGTTGGACTTTTAGTAGTTAGCTAGCTTAATCTGAATATCCTTGTTAAGTAAGTTAAATTGAGCTCAATTGTATGTTTCTTATCCTTTTTTTTTAGTAGTTAGCTAGAGCAGAGACAGCTTAATCTGAATACCCTTGTTAAGTAAGTTAAATTGATCTCAATTGTATGTTTCTCATCCTTTTCTTAGTAGTTAGGTAGACAGAGACAGCTTAATCTAAATATCCTTGTTGAGTAAGTTAAATTGATCTCAATTGTATGTTTCTCATCCTTCTTGATGCTGCCATAAACAGAAGTGTCTGGCTTATCGAGAAACTCTATAAATACGCACAACAGAAATAAACAAAAGAAACGAGAACAAAAAACTTCACTTAAAAACCTTTACTTATTTTTATCATCTTTCTCTTTAGTTTTCGTTTCCTTAACTTGTTTACCGCTCAGGACTTTTGGGCAACGCCTTGTTATTGTTCAACTTTTGTGTTCATGTTGTTGCTGTTGTTATTTGTGGGTGGTTCTCTTGGTGGTTGCCAAGCAATTTGTTTTGATTGATTCGTATCTATCAAGCACAGTCAATTAAAACTGTTAATTGATGTCGGTTCTATGGGATCTCCCGCTGTCAATCCATCCAAGCAACGAAATACGAAAGATACGTTTGAGATTAAGCGAATGTCAATTAATATTTAATGCCCAAATGATTGCCGATTAATTACTGAACAACAAAGCAGAAATTAAAAAAAAAAAATATTTTAATATTAATTTTGCATTTGATTTTACTCATTGATATTTTGAGCTTATTTTTGAACACCAAAAAAATATTTACAGGGCATCTTTTAGTGCAGCATTCTCCCACTTGGACCACATATTCATGTTCTGGTTTAATTTGCTTTTTTTTTTTACTGCTGTTCTTTTGTTGCAAATGTTAAATGTCAGCTCGCATACACATATTTATTTATTTAGCTCGGCAGCTGATATTTCAGTCAACTCATTAAAGCAATTAAAATTGTTGTTGCTGTTGTAAAAACTTTGTGGTGTGTCTACGTGTACGTGTGTGTGTGTGTGTGAGTATTTAATGTATTTTTTTCGGGCGGTGAGTGGAGGCGTGGCACTTTTTGAATAGTTTAAACACATGAAAAAGTTGTAGAAAAGTTTCGTTTTCGTTTTCATTACTCTGCTATCTATCTCACTCACACTCTCTTGCTATCTCACTCTCTCACACTCTGTCTGTTAGTGTTGCCACCCAGCCGCAAAAGTTAGCTGGCTTGCTTGTTTGGTAGAAGTTTAGTCAACTTAATTAGCACGTTGATTATTTTTAACGCCCAATCGAGCACAGGCAATGATTTCATTAGGTGCCTTAGCTTAATGAAGGATGCAGAGTGAAGCCCCAACCTTCCCCCCCCCCCTTTCCGACCCTTGCAACCTTGCCACATTGCTGATGATGGGAATTTTGGTTAGCTAGCTGGTTTTGTGCCAAGTGCAGCGTAAATTGCGCTATGATTATTTAATTGCCGCAAAGTCTCGAGAGTTGCACGCAGGCAGGCGTAGGCAGTAGGTGTGGCAAGTAGGCGGGGCATGTCAAGTGCAATATTGTGATAGAGAGTCTGAAGTCTGAAGTGCGCCTCTAAACGTTGCCAAATTAGTTGGCATATGCAAAGTGGTTGTCGGTTTGTGCCCAATTTGAATACTTGATGACACTTTCCAGCTGCTCATCAAATTTGATTTTCTAGCCACAAACTGAAGTTTATTTAGGAGTAGCAAGAACTTGAGGCAAAGGGTTCAATAAACTTGCAAGATTGACAACATTTTGTGTGGTAAATCAAAGATTCTTAGATACCTGATAGAGTTTAAATGAAATTAACAGTTTGTGAAAAGAAATCAAATGCATTCCACATCCAATAATTAGAGCTGAGAAAGTTATTAAGAAGTTCTCGTAAGTTTTCCATAAAACCTTAAAAGCCTAAGTTATACTATATGTTATCATTAAATATTTATTTTTAAGAATGAAAGACCATTTCCAGTTTATAACAATATATAATAATATAATTTTCACTGGGAAAAACTCTACAAAAAAAATCTACTTGAAGATAGGTCAGAATTTTCGGAAGTCATAACTTCCTCAAAACTCAACCGATTATCGAATCCAATACCTTAAAAGTCATGGCAGAGTATCTAAATTAATACTGCATTTCCAGTTTGAAACATAATTTTCACTCGAAATTATTGAAAAAATTCTTCCCAAAAAAATCAACTTGATTTTTGCAGAACTTTCTGAAGTCATAACTTCCTCAAAACTCAACCGATTGTCAAATGCAATACCTTAAAAGTCATGGCATAGTATCTAAATTAATACTGCATTTCCAGTTTAAAACATAATTTTCACTCGAAATTATTGAAAAATTCTTAAAAAAAAAAAAAAAAACTTGAAGATAGGTCAGAACTTTTCGAAATCATAACTTCCTCAAAACTCAACCGATTATCGAATGCAATACCTTAAAAGTCATGGCTTGACATCCAAAATAATACTGCATTACCAGTTTGAAACATAATTTTCACTCAAAATTCACGAAATTCATGAAAAAACTCTAGCCAAAAAAATCAACTTTAAGATACTCTTCATTCTTTGCTCTTCCAGCTCGGAAACGTATCTACAATATTATTTACCACTTATATGATTAAAGCATTTACAGCTAAGAGCCTTAAATCTTTTGTGTTTAATATATTCGCAAGACTTTATTTTTTCTTTGCACTAACTGTGTGAATTTCAAACAGACTTAATCTGGCAAGTATTCGGTAAACATTGTTTGATTGTTTGCTAATTAAGATAAGAACAAAGCTAAACAATACTAAACTTAAAAAGTTGTATAAATTGCTGACCTAGTTAACTATTATTACTCTAATATTTAAATAAAATGTAATAAAACACGCAAATACTCTCATTTTCATCACATTTTCCTTAACTATTTCAACTTTTTCATTTCATATTCATTATGAGAAATGTCGAATTCCATTTGACTTCAATTTGTTTGTCTCATTTAAGCTTTGCAGCGTCTCAAATTAAGCGTTAAATTCCACACATAATAATACGTTTTATGACTAAAGCGTTGTAGCAGACACAGCTTACCCTCCCCGCCGCCATCACCCCTTCCCGACAGCTTGTGCTGCTATCATCAGAGCGAATCCGAATAGTAAGGTAACATGTTTGCCTCTGAGCTTACAACGAACAAACAAGCGTTAAACACATGCAACAGCGCAAAAGGGAGAACTTAAGAACCAAAGAACAATGGTTGCATATAAAAGAATGTCTGTATGTAAATGTAGTGAGGATATATGTATAGCATATCATGGCTCGTTATAATATCTTCTACCTAGTCGTTTAGTAAGAAATATTTGATCACTTTTGACAAATCCTATTTGCACGCTCTACGCAGGAAAAATCAATTTTTCTCTGTTCTGTGTTGCGTCATAAAATCTCGTTTTTGAAAACTTCATTCGGCTGCCCTTTTTTATTGTTATTGCTTAGGCCTGGCAACCCTTTTATCATTGATCATGCTTACTTACTGCGCTGGGTTATAATGTTTATGGACTTGCTAAGATGCCTTCCTTCGGCGCTTCCTGTGTGTTCCCCAATAAAACTAACCCAAGACAAATGCTCAATGACTCATTGCAGCTTAATGGCAATTAGTTGGAAATGGTTCGCTTCAACTAGTAAAATCTTTCCATGGAGTTTTCCATTGAAGTTGCACCTCGAAAATAAGCAAAATAATATCATTTTGTTGTGTGAGGTAAGTTCTTAGGTTCGTTTGTTCTTCAATTTGATTATGTAATTTTCTTTGTTGTTGTTGTTGTTGTTTATGTGTGCTGCCCACAGCTGTGACATCAAGTGGAGGCAGGCCACAAAATGTTGCACACAGATAGAAGCGAAGGAAACGTTGTTATTGTTGATTGTTGTCGTTGGCGTCGTTTGATGAAGATTCTATTGCTGTTGCGTGGGCGCTTCTTGCCACTTCGCTCGTACTGCAAGTGAAGAGCTGCAACATCAATCATACATAAATGCAAACACGCACACACACGTACAACAACAAATGCATTGCAGCTGATCAAAAGCCGGTAAACTTTTGTTTTTGTGTGAGAGTTCGAACTTGTTCGTTTGCAACATGTTCGTTGTAACGCAAATGTTGCTGCGCCGCTCGCTCTCTCTCGCCAGCAACATGTTGCTGGTGTAACATGTCTAGGCATGTTGCGCGCTCTCACCGCACAATGCAAGCATTAAAATACATAAAATGTATGAAAAACTTTTAATATTATAATGAATATATATACAAAATAAAGTATCTACTTGATAACTGATATTTGCTGCACTTCAAACTGCCACGCGAGTATCTCATTGCTATGTTGCAGTGTAGACATGTTGTGCTCTCAACATTGCGGCGCATCAGTTGAGATACAGTTTGGCTAGCATTCAGATTCAGTTGTTATCTGTAAGTCGCCCCGTGTCGTCACATGTGCGCATTGCAAACGCAAACACAATTTTCCAACCAAGTGTATTTTGAATTTTTGTAAACACAACAAGAAACAAAAAAAGCGTGAAAAAGTGTGCGTGAAAAGTTGGCAAAACAAATAAAAATTCGAGCGTTTAACACGCGTTGAAAAAGTATACAAAGTGTTTTAATTAGTTCCGACAAATTGTCATAAAATAAAAGCATAAATCTTCAAAAGTTTTTTTGTTTCTTGCCCAACTATTAAAAAGTTGAACGCGCCAAAAAAAAAAATGTTTTAAAACACAAGTTTTAATGACGCTCGAAAGTGATTTGCTCAAGTGATTTGAAGAATAAACGAGAAGAACAATAAAAAACAAGTGTGGAAAAAAGTATATTGTGAAATTGAATAAGTATTTAAATAAGTTAAAGTGTTGAAACGCATTTCATTGAATATGTAAAACGCAATTAAATCGTTTCTCAGTGTGTGATTTAAGATAATAATAAAGTGAATTAACAAAAGCAAATAATGCGAGTCTAAGGAACGTGCAACAACAAAGCGAAAAACATTCCCCGCAAAGATACAGATACATTTCGAGAACAGCAACAGATACAGATTTAAGTGGAATGGCTGCCAGGAGCAAAGGCAACTTTGCATTGCTGCTGCTGCTGCTGCTCCTCGCTGAGCTCAGCTTTGGAGCGGAGCATACGCATCCGCATCCGCATCGTCATTCGCATAATGCAACAGCGAGTGGCACGTCGCGACGCAACCAGCAGCAACGCTTGCAGCAGCTCGATGGCTTGGGCTTCGAGCTGGAGCATCAGCAGCATCATCATCTGCGGCACGAACAGCATTTGCGCGCGGAGCTGGGCGAGATCGATGGCAATCGTCAGCCACCGCCGGCGAGCGTCCAGGAAGCGAAACCATTCCAAATCGAACTCGAGCAGCTGCAGCTGATGAGCCCGGGGCCGGAGCCGGGGCCGGGGCAACAGCATCATATACGTCATCGCAATCGCTATCATGCCGCCTGGGAGCAGCGAGTGTTCCATCAACAAGAGATAACAACAACAACAGCAACTCCTAGCCATGCCATCTCGACGGATGCCCCAACTCTGATTGCCAGCAACAAGAGTCCAAATGTTTCGACACGTTACTTTGATCGCGATGGCATTTATCCGGCTGCCTGGATGCAACCACGTGCCACACGTGCCCCCAACTGGCAACAGCAGCTGGGAGACAGCGATGAGGACAACGATGATGATGATGATGACGACGATGATGATGAGGATGAGGATGAGGATTACGATTATGATGCTGTGCCGAACAATGAGGAAAGTTTGAAAGCTGCCGCCGAATTGGCCAAACAAATGCCACGTTACTCGTTCTTCAGCCAAAAGTTGCCCCAGATTAGCTCCAGCGAGCAGGAGTACGAGCCCAGGGATGTGGATGAGCTGGCACAGCACAAGCACAGCAACAGACATCCCAGCATCTCGGCGGGTCACACCAAAGCGGCCGCCAAGCGCAACATATTCGATTGGTTCTACAAACAGAACCGGGACAAGGCCAAGGCAACCACAACGGAGCGACCCCGAATGGAGGAAAGGAATGACTTCTCGAACGAGCAATGGAACAAGATCGAGCACGAGCATCACTTGGCGAAGCAGCTGCATCAGAAGGAGCTCCAGGCATTGCGAGACAGCAATCGCAATCGAAATACACCGCTGATAAGGAACGCGGCATTGGAACACGCTGCCATTGCCATTGATAATGAGGTAAGAAGCGTGGCATTGCGCCCATTAGCATTCTTGATTATGATGTATGATGTATGTAATGTATGAACATTGTTATGAATACGCACGGCTGATAATAGATAATGATAATGAGGTAAGAAGCTTGGCATTGCGCCCATTAGCATTCTTGATTATGATGTACGTATGATGTATGTAATGTATGAACATTGTTATGAATACGCACGGCTGATAATAGAGCGAAGTGTGGTAGCGAAACGGTAGCACAACATTTGCATTCCAAAACTCAACTCAAAAACCGTGAAATAGGCCACAAATTGGATGGGTTTATGGCTGACTGACTGGTCAAGCATTGCATGGATTGATATACAAACAGCTAAACAAACACACACACACACACACAGATAGATCAACAGACAGATAGAAACATACGTTCAATATTTACACTGCGCGAAAACGAAAGCAGCGCAGCGTTGCGTCACAAGTGAATCATGCCCCCTTTTAAGTGGAAGTGTTCTAGAACTTGCACAACTAATTAAAAATATTGTTCGATGAAATAAACTGAAACTGAAAGTGAGGTTAAGCAATAACATGATATGTAATCTATATGTATGATGTTTGTAATAGTTCTTGATGTTTTGCATAATCTTTCTTTCTTTATAACATAAGAACGAATTGCATTGAGTTCGAAAAGTTTACTTTGACTTTACATCAAAAGTAGTTAAGTAAAGTTATTTAAGTTTAGTCAAAGATACTTTAAAGTCTTTCACATTCTTGTTTATTTATAATATTTCTTGATGTTTTGCATAATCTTTCTTTCCTTATAACATAAGACAATTAGTTCTTATGTTATTGAGTTCGAAAAGTTTACTTTACATCAAAAGCAGTTAAGTAAAGTTATTTACATTTAGTCAAAGATACTTTAAAGTCTCTCACATTCTTGTTTATTTATAAATATTTTACTTTATAACAAGTTACACATTTATCAAGTTTCTTTTTCTTGTTCATTTTATGAGCCCAACAATATGTTATTATATGTGTTTATCGTCTTGTTGACTATAGAATGTGTTCAGATCTAACTTATCATAAGTTTTTCTTTAAGAGATGTAAAATATTTGTTTTGGCCTGGAAATTTGATAGGTTTTATGTGAATAAGGTTGCAACAAATTGTTGAAAAGTGTCTTGATATAACAAATATTTCATTATTGAATCAATTTCTTGCCAATTCTGTTTAAAATTCTATCATTGTTGCTTGTTGTTATGTCAAGTTTTCAAAGTTACATTGATTTATCTCAGTGTATTGTCCTTGTTGGGCACAACTGCATAATATATACACTTGTTAAATGCAGTTACGCACTTGACCATGCCTAATGCCGTTTGCATTTTGGCTTTCAGCAATGAGCACACCCAACAGACAAACAACCAAACAACCAAACAACAACAACGCGTTCGCAGTTTTGAGTTTTGTTAAATATTTACAAACAAAACAGGGGCAAGCGCTGATTTCTGAACCCAAAGCGAGCCAGAGAGAGAGAGAGAGAGAGAGAGAGAGAGAGAGAGAGAGAGAGAGAGAGAGGGAAAGAGAGACCTGTTCATCGAATTGTTTATCCAGGTTTTAGTTCTGACCCCGGCGAGAGAGTCTCAGTTGCTGTTGCCCTTTGTGGTTGGCTAATTGAAACCAACAACAGCAACACCCAAAACAACAACAACCACAACAGTTAGAAGGCACACCAAACCACAGCAATTGCAACAATGTGGTGTATTTAATTTGCGCATAGTTGTTGCTTTTGTCGTCAGCATTTAATTGCATTTTCGTTCAAAGTTCATTTCCGTTTTGTTTTTTTAAGCTTCACCTTTAACCCAAGTTGCACACAGACACCTACACACACAAACACACACATACACACACCCACACACACCTACACACCTACACACCTACACACACAAACACACACACACCTACACACACAAACGCACACCTCCACCTACAGCTAACACTAATTTCAAAGGACAAATTTAATTAGCCCCCAAACCAAACAATCGTCCTGGGAGAGGGCCTTGCAGCTACACCCGCATAAAGTAGAACACAAACTGGCTGAAATGCCTGACAACCAAAGCAATTTAGCGCGAATTGCGCGTTTCGTTTGCTTTTTTGTCAACTTACAAATATTTACGGCTGCTTAACAACATTTTTGTGTAGTGCTTTGAGCAATTAAAAATGCTTTAGAAGAAAACTGCGCAAAGTTGAAGAAGAAATGTTTTTTAGTGCTGAGAAAAATCTGGTTTTAATGTGTTTTGCGATTCTCATAGTTAAAGAGCTTTGCGTTTGATATATATCTGAACCAGCGGTCGGGGAACAGGGGTACGTTACCACTCTTTGGGTAAAAGAGAGATTTCGGGGGGTAAAAATGAAATTTTTGTGAATAAAAATATTTTTAATTTGCTATTTTGTAAGCCTGTTAGTATTTTATACAACTTAAAATTATTATTTAATTAATTTAGCACGCCATCTCCCACCATAAAGAGGGGATAACCCCTTTTTTTAATTTTTTTTTATATTTTTTTTTTCATATTTTTTTTATTGAATTATTTTTTTTATTAATTTTTTATATATATATATATATATTTTTTTTTTTTTGATAATTTAATTATAATTTAATTTTTTATATATATATATTTTTTTTATTGTATTTTTTTTTTTTTATTTTATTTTTTTTGGGTAATGTTAGTTCCCCAAAAATATTTTGGGGTAATAATTAAAAAAGTTTCCCGACCGCTGATCCAAACTAACAAGCATATATTTCATTAGCATTATTTTAAGTTGAATTTAAATGAAAAGATAACATTTGAATAAAGTTTAAGAACTTAACTCAAGTTGAAGTTTGTTTCATAAAACGATTTATAGTTTCTTTTGTGAAACTTTTCTTTGTTATTTCTCCAAATTGTAGTTTGATGAAAAGTTTTTAATAATCGGATTTAAGACATCTTCATTATAAAAAGTTACTTCTCTTCAAGTTATTTATAGTTATATTATTATATTATTATTTATTTATATTATATATAGTTATATCAAGTTAAACTTGAACATCAAGCTGCATCATTAATCATTATCTTGTTTCGCTGACAAATTGCTTCCCTTTTGGCTGCCACTTGTCACCTTGCCACTTGCCACCAAGTTGAATTGCCTTCATAATTATTATCGCATAATTATTGCTGCCGCTTTTTCATTTTCATGCCATAAAATCATCGAGAGGAACACAGAGAAAAAAAAGCATTCGAACAAATATTTAAATAAACAGACAACAATAAAAAACAACAGCTGCAACAACAGAGTGAAGGCGGGAGGGGAGTTTGGGGGTTGGGTAGGGAGAACACACAAACAAAGAACGCGACAGGTGAAATTGGCGCCCAGCCATTGAGATGACAAGAGACACATCCCTCCCGCCCCACCACTCCCTCACTCTCTTGTGGCAGTGCCCCAAACGCAAGTGACACATGCATTTACATATGTCTGCGGCCGACGCCATGGCGCTTGTGCTTCCTTCCTTTACCAATCTCATTCCATTGTTCTTGCTTTTGTTATTGTTGTTGTTCCCAACCACTCGTTAAATGTATCTCAATGTTTGCATAATGCATTATTTGCATGCTCCTTGTTGCTGTTGTTGTTGCTTTTGGTGGTGTTGCACTTAATTGCAAAGTTTGTAAAACATTTATTAATACCCCTTAACTATACAGAAAGGGTATGTGAGAGGCAATAGCAGATATCTGATATAAAAGTAGTTTCTAGTTATAAATTCTATTTTATTTTACGATTTCATCAAAGTTGATTTTTGAGGCATATTTAGAGGGTATCTACTAGTCGGATACCTTGTTGCTGTTGCTTCGGAACATTGCTAGCTGCTTCATTATGTGAAGTCAGTTTTTAAAACATTTTTTATACATTTTTTAACGTGTTGTTCATTAACGCTTCAAGTGTGGTTAACCAGGACGTATGCGCAATATGCAGCAACTGATTTTAAATATATACAGGGTGTTCAACTTAAAGAAAAGCAACAATTAAGGATAAGTTTTCATTACAATGCGAATAAATAAATAAATAAATAATAAACAATTTGATAAATTGTCTGGCAATTAGTTGATTCCCGAAGGAGGATAAAAGAATCCGAATCAAACAGAAGCATCAAAGTTGGGAGGGGAAATCTTTGATATCGCATTAACACTTATACTTTTACTATATAGCACAGAAGTAAAACAGCCAATAAGCTTAAAAATGGTATAACAGTTATGTTGCAAAGTTGTTGCAAACTTGTTTTCATTATTTTTTGGTATTTTTTTTAATATTTTCCACTGCAGCTTTTGAGCTGAAATTAAATATTCTGTGCAAAAATTGTTAGATTTTGGTTGTTTGTATCAAATAAATTACAAATTGAATATTTGATGTGCACATTTGTCATTGAAAAGCATAAAAAATGCACGAAAAAGCAAGAGTTAGCAGTTGATCGAATACTAAATGCTCTAAAAATGTTTTAAATCTCAGGAACTACAAGAAATTGACTCAAAAATATGTTGAAAGAGTTCTAAAGTATAAATTTACAAATCAAAATATTCGAAAAAGAAAGCAAAAAAACAATTTGCTTATTCTATTTATAAAAATTTGACTGCATTTGCTTTTGGGTTAGGGTATAGCAACGAGAAGCTTAAGTTGCATTAGTTGCATGATGCTTGTTGGATTAAAATCGTACGTATAAGCCCTTAAACTGCCTGTTCACCAAAACTCTGGCAACATTTTACCTAACAACAACAAAAGCAAATAACTGGATGGGAAAAAAAAACAAAAAAAATAAAAAAAAAAATTTTTTTGAACATTTTTTAAACAACCATTTCTTGGTTTTCGTTGGAATTTATGTTTTTTATGCAAAAAAAAATAAGGAAAAAGAGAAGAGAGGAGAGCAGAGAAGAGAGGAGAGAAGAGAGGAGAGAAGAGAGGAGTGAAGAGAGAAAGAAAGGGTGTTACAAAAAAAAGCTTCGCACGCAAGCAAAATATTTGCTAACAACATTTTTTTCCATTTTTTTTTCTGCATACAAAAATGTGCAATTTGCAAAGCTTTCGATTGCTGTTCAAATGTTGTTGTTGCTGCTGGTTGTTGTTGTTGTCTTGTAAACTATCCCGCTGTTGCTGGTTGTTGTTGTTGCTCTTCCTTTTTCTATTTCTATTTTGCTGTCAGCTTTGACCTTTTTCAGCTATTTGAATGAAGCGCTTCATTTGCACACACAGCTTGCCACGCCCACTGGCCCACAGCATGTGCCATGCCCACTTCCACTGTGCTGTCAGTTTAGCAACAGATTTGATTGTTGCTGCTGTCGCTTTATAGTCTCCACACACACACACACACACAGACGGAGGCAAACATTTGTAGTTGCAACTTGCAACTTGGCATCTTGCTGTGTTCATAAGCTTTTAACAGCCTTTGGTATGGATCTTCCCTGCTGCGCTTCGCCCCGTCTCCCTTCTCCCTTTTTCGCTTCTCTTCCTGCCTTTTAGTGAATATGTTGGCAACAACAACAACAGTTGCTGTAGGCCAAGTTGTGCTTATTTAATCGGCAAAAAGCGTCTCAAAGCCGAAACGAAAACTAACCACAAAAGCGACTAACACAAAGCCTCTAAACAACTGGCAAGGATTGCATTGACCTTGGCTTTGAGTTCAGCAGTAGCAACTATTGACAACAGCAGCAACATGAGCAACACAGCAGCAACATGAGCAACACAGCAGCAACATATGTATAGTACATTTAACTATACCCTTTAAACAATTGAGAATGTGATAGGCAGGTGTTTAAGACATTTCCCTGCTTATTACAGGGTATCTTCTAGTCGCATATTATTTACTGAAACACACATGTTGCTTGTTGTTGTTGTTCTGCCTTCAATCACTGTTCGAATGCTATGTACAGGGTATCTCCTAGTCGGATACACTCTACTAGTGCACTCTCACTTGCTTCGTGTTGCTGCTGTGGTCAGTTGTGGTTGCTGCTGTTGCATGTTGCACTCCTGCTGCTACTCGCATGATGTTGCTGCTGCATATTGCTGCTGCTGCTCGCGTGTGTTGCTCATGTTGCTGCTGTTGACACTCTCACCCGCAATATTTTCTTACTTTTTGCTCTTTTTCAAGCATTCCGCTTTAGTTATTTGCTATGCTTTCCAATTGCCCGCTGGCACTCATTAGCAACAGTTGCAGCTGCAGCCATAGCAACAACAACAGCAACTCTGCTCTTGGTGTAAATAAATAAAGTCAAGAATAATTTTCAACCATTTCAATTGCACAACTTTTGCTTATTGTCTTTTGAAATTGTTTTTTCGTCGGTCTTCCTTGGCCATATATCTTAGCCCGGCTAGCTGCGTCGCTTGGGGTCGTTGGCTATAATTTATACCACTGTTGCTGCTGCTGCTGTTGCTGCTGTTGCTGCTTTTAATGTTTGTAATATAAATTTTCAGAAATTATTTGCTGAGCACAAGAAAGCAATATAAATTCTCGCAGCTAATTGGCAAGAGGCGAGTGCTCTGAGCCATTTCTTGCCCTTTCTTGGCTTACTCAAGCTTGGCTCCAAGTCCCAGCTTGATGACTTTATTAGCAAAATAAGTGGCTGAGTGTAAGTAGAAGAAGCAGCATGCCACGCTCCAATGTCTGTGCAACGCCCTCACTGCTTATGCCACACATGTTGCAGAGAGAATTCTTGGAATAGCGCGGTTTCATCACTTTATAAATCATTCCACATATACATATACATATATATATATATGTATCTGCATACGAAGAGTGGAAGAAGAAGCACAAACGACGACAGTTTGTTAGTTAATCTGACAGCAAAACTGTTTGTCAGACAATGGCGGCAACGTTAGCAGTGGCAACAAAATTGATATGTATCTGTAGTAGCTGACGGCGTAAGTATCTGTGAGATGCATTCGCTTGAAATCAGTTACAGGCATTTGTGTCAGTTTGCATTTGTGCATAGACTTTGCTTTTGCTTTACTTTTGGTTTTAATCTTTACGCTTGTCTTGTTGCTGGGGCCAAAACCCAAAACATATGTCGGCTGCATACATATGTATATATATCTGAGCAGATGCCGACGTATGCTGATGATGATGATGATGATGATGATGATTTTTGATGAGCTTCATTGGAATGCACATTGCAATGCGTTTGGGTTTGTCTGACTGAATTGGGGTCAAGGTGGATTTGAAAACTCTTACAGTTAGAATTCAGTTACCTCTATGAGTTATCACGTGGCAATGACATAAGAAACAATCAAACAAACATCAACTAAACTCAGACGTGACTTGCAACTTGAATCAAAGTGAAATGTTTATAGACCTATAAAATGTGTGGAGTTCTCTTTGCCTCTTGGACAACATTAACACCTTTTTGATGCGATATATGCTATGAGCATTGGGTTTTTGTTTTATGGGTCTTATTATATGGTATATTAGCTAACATTTCATCAAGTCGAAAGCGGCTATTAAGTATACATTTTTATGTGCAAAGGTTTCCACTTGGAAAAGTAGTTTGTTACGTTATTCTTGGAAGCTTAAAATAATATAAGTAAAAGTATTATTTTTTAGTGAAAATTGACAAAGAAAAAAGTTCCTGGAAAACACTTTAAGGCAAAAAAAAAATTAAAAAAATTGTTTTGAATATTCTTTTAATTTGGAAATTTGTTTAACTATCAAAAGAGTTGATAGAACATTGTGAAATATTTATTATTCATATCAAAATAAATATAAAAAATCTGAAAAATCCTAAATCTACTTATATTAATGGAATCTCTCGAGTTCATTTATCTTATTAAGTCTTCAGCGACTATTAAGTATGCATTTTTATTTGCAAAGGTTTCCACTTTGAAAAGTATTTTGTTACGTTATTCTTGAAAGCTTAAAATAATATAAGTATTAAAAAACACTTTAAGATACAAAAAATAAATGGAAATTGTTTTGAATATTCTTTTTAAATTGGGAATTTGTTTAACTATCAAAAGAGTTGATAGAATATAGTTAAATATTTATTATTCCTATCAAAACAAATATAAAAAATCTGAAAAATCCTAAATCTACTCTACTCTTCAACTGAATTTTATTAATGGAATCTCTTGAGTTCATTTATCTTATCAAGTCTTCAGCGACTATTAAGTATGTATTTTTATTTGCAAAGGTTTTTCTTTGAGGTTTCCACTTTGCAAAGTAGTTTGTAATGTTATTCTTGGAAGCTTAAAATAATATAAGTAAAAGTATTAGTTATATTAGAAGCAAGTTCCTCAAAAACACCTCAAAAAATAAATGGAAATTGTTTTGAATATTCTTTTTAAATTGGGAATTTGTTTAACTATCAAAAGAGTTGATAGAACATTGTGAAATATTTATTATTCCTATCAAAACAAATATAAAAAATCTGAAAAATCCTAAATCTCTTCAACTGAATTTTATTAATGGAATCTCTTGAATTCATCTATCTTATAAAGTTCATCATAGCGTTAGGAATTTGCTCTTGTTGCTCAAGGCCATTCACAATATCTAATCAACTTGCAAACATTCACAACAAACACACTCACACACACACACACACATACTCTTACTCATACACACCTCAAAGTCAGAAAATACTCTTCCCTCCGCTCGTAAAACTTTTGTTATTTCCAACGGAACGCTGTCAAGTGACAAAAGCAACAACAACAAGAACAACAAAAGCGACTAACGACAAGAGACAAGCAACAAGCGACAAGCGAGTGGAAAATAATACGCTTGTCAAAAAAGCCAAACAATAAATCATGGCAACAAACGCAATATGTTGTTGTTGTTGTTGTTCTTTGTTGCTGTCCATTTCGCAATCGGCAACATGCCCAAAAATCCTATTCCCATTTCCGTGAGCGCCAACAAAAAAGCAAATAATTGATACATATATGCCATAGAAAGGGTGCAGCTGAAAACTGTAACAATATTGTTTCATTTCCATTGTTGTTGTCTTTTTTTTTAGTTGGGGTTCAAATATTTAACACATATTTTAATGAAAACCAATTGGTAAAGAGAGAGAGAAAGAGAGAGAGAGAGAGAGAGCAGTAAAAAACGCACAAACATTGAAATGACAAGTAAGAAGGCTCTAGTCGAGAAATCCCGACTAGACGATACCCTGAACCCTATACTTAACGCGTACAGACAGTGCTTGCAAGTATGTGTGATTGTTCTCGTATAATTCATACATTCTTTACTTCATTGTTCCATATCTCCGGTGTTTCTCAACCGATTTGAATAAAATTTGCATAGATTATCATTATTTAGTCTAATCTTTCAAACTGCATCCAAGTTTTCCAAATTCAAGATTTTCTTGTTATCGATCACATGTGTATATCGGAAACGGGAAGAGTTATCGAAATTTTGAAACAAAGATGTACTGCCTAGGGATTAGGCGAGCTTATGTTCCAAATCTGGAGTCTCTAGCTCTTATAGTCTCTGAGATAGACAGACGAACATGGCTTTATCGACTCGACTGTTGATGCTGATCAAGAATATATATACTTTATGGGTTCGGAGATGCTTCCTTCTGCCTGTTACATACTTTTGCACAAAACCATTATACCCTTTTTACCTATTTTCAATGGGTTCATGGTATAAAAAACTCGTTAAAATCGAAATCGAAATGGTTGTTGCTGTTGCGATTGTTGCTGTTTTTGTTGCTGTTGCATTTAACTTCTAGCGCATAAATCAAATTGAAACTCTTTTGTTTTGAGTGAGGAAATCAATCAAATCGAAAGCGAGAACCCCAAAATTCAATTGTGAATATCACCTGGGCCTTAAATAGTTACCTGCATTTGAGTGCCAACTGTTTTATCGTTTCGAATTTGAATTGCACCTGTTGTAGTTGAGTTGAGTTGAGTTTGAGTGCTTGTGATTTTATCTGCCGAACTAACACAAAACGAACAAAGGATTCGTTCAACTTTCTATTCAATATATTGATGCATTGCCTGCAGGCAGACTTGTTTCGTCTTGGTCATTAAAAATTTAACATAAATCTTGGCTCACACACATACTCTGCTGGTGTGCTGGTATGTGTGTCAAAGAGTCAGAACAAATTGCGTTGCCATTATATAAAGTAGGAGCCACGATTAGATGCTGACAACAACAAGTTGACACGGAAAAGGTACAAAATAACCAGAGGAACCTAAAACACACCCAACGTTCAATGTTCGCTCTCTCTATGTGTGTGTGGCAGAGTGTGTCAGTGTGTGTGTGGCAGAGTGTGTGTCTGTGTGTTGCATGACAAGTGTCACCTAGTTGCATATCATACGCACAGTGGTTGCAAGTACTTGCAATAACTGTGTGAAAACATCAGCTATAGATTGACTGACTGACTGCTATCAACGCACAGCTCAAATGGAGAGATATAGCATCAAGATTCATTGGCGAAATGATAGTATATTGAACTTAGGCAAACACTAAGCTTAGATTTTCATAAGCTTAAGTCTTGAATTCGCTTTAAAACGTCTTCAAAGTCTTCTTTCAAGTCAAAATAACTTTAATGTTCATCCATTTTAACCTTTTCCAAGGAGTACGTTCCACTGTGCACACACACCATTATTTTATATGCAGAGAAAACATCATCTAAAGATTGACTGACTGACTGCTATCAGCGCATAGTTGAAATGGTGAGATATAGCATCAGGAATTATTCACGAAATGATAGATTTTTGAACATAGGTAAACACTAAGCTTAGATTTTCATAAGCTTAAAGCTTTAATGCGCTTTAAAATGTCTTCAAAGATAAGTTTCAAGTAAAAAATAACTTTAATGTTCATCCATTTTAACCTATTTCAAGGAGTAGGTTCCACTCTGCACTCACAATTAGTTTAGATGCAGAAAAAACATCATCTACAGATTGACTGACGCACAGCCCAAATATAAGTCATAGCGATTGGATTTAATGGCGAAATGATAGCATATTGAACTTAGGTAAACACTAAGATAAAATTTTCATAAGCTTAAGGTTTAAATTCTCTTCAAAACATCTTAAAATCCAGTTTTCAAATACAAAATGCATTTCAAGCTGTTTCAATGAGTGCGTTCCACTGTGCACAGCATTATGTTATATGCAGAATTGTCGCTGCACTCAAAAACTAAGAGAAGCTGGCAGAGAGCAGCAAGAGTCGGAGAGGCGAGACGAGAGGCGAGGCGAGGTGAGACGAGAGGCGAGGCGAGGTATGACGAGAGTATTATGCAAATGAGTGGCAAAAATGCATTTGACAGGTAAATCAATAAACATAACTCTTGCCACTGACAAGATCAACATTGCACTTAACCGGAATGTGTGTGTTGAGTGCGTTTTTTCGGTTGTTTTGCGGCTCGGAGTCCATATCAAATGCACTTTGTATATGGTATATACGAATCTGCATGCGAATGAGCTTTTCAATTAGCTGTTTTTTGATGATGACTCAATTTTTGGTCGAGCAAATGTCAAAGTTAAGTTGAGTTCGTTTCGTTGGGTTGTTTGCCAGCTCATAAAACTATTTATCATAAAGTGATGTTCAAATCGAATGCCAATGCCAAAGCGAATAAAAAGAAACTCCTAATTGATTCAATCGACGCGATTGGCACACAAAGCAAATGACAAAAAAGCCCAGTAGCTATTAACGTTTGTCAGATCTGTCGATGAGCTTTGAAGTCGCGTCTGCGCATTTCTCAAATGTGTCAAGCGGACAATAACAAGCCAGCAACGATATTGAATTAGAAATTTCCAATGTCTCGAGTTGCAACTGTGTTGCATTATGCATGAGGAGTCAGGCAGTCAGGCAGTCAGACAGGCAGTTGCTTGCATCAAATAAATTTCATCAATATATCACAGTTTTTTGGACACTTTGATTGTCGCGGCACGTCTGCAACACACATTTCTTCTTTATATCCAACTTATTGATTGATTGCAACCAAATACTTTGACACTGAGCCACCGAAAACATAAAGAGGTGTCTCTTATTACCCTTCCAAACGGTACTTTCCAAGGTGTGGCACAAATACTTGAGAGACATTCCATTTTACAGTTGAAGAAGACTTTCGTTTTTCATCATCATAATCGAATGTGTCGTAATGTATCGTGAGATGAAGAACTTTTTCCAAACGCAAACTGGAACACTATGCAAATGATTTAGTGTGCCTTTTGAGTTTTCAGTGTTGCGCAGAAAGCGAGCCAAGGCCACATCTATAAATACTATATATAGTTGTGGCCCCTTACAAGATTTCTTCTACGTGGAAATGCTGCGCTGAACTACTTTCGATTCGTTTAGACTTTCGATGATTCATAATTGCTAATTGCCTAAGTATATGTGTGTGTGTGGTTGCAACAACCAAGGCTATATGTTGGACACTTAAAAATAGATACGAGCTGAAATCGTTCATACATATCATAACTTACAGTACGCAAAAGTTCAAATCTATTCTAGCACTTACCGATCAATATTCACATTGCAATCTGAAATGTAGGAAAGAAGAAGATGTTTGTAATAGTATAATAATAGTATATATATATATTATATATACATCTATGAACATCCAACAATATTCGAGCGATATGCATAAAAATCACATTAACTAAGTACTTATTATATATTCAGATTTGTGCTTTATATTCCATCTATATATAGCTCCAAAAACTATTGAATTATATGCATAAAAATCACATTAACTAAGTACTTATTTAGATTTGTACTTTATATTGCATCTTTTTATATAATTATATGCATAAAAAAAGTACTTATTATATATTCAGATTTGTGCTTTATATTCGATCCATTTATACTACTATTTGATTTTAAAAATCACATTAACCAAGTACTTATTATATATTCAGATTTGTGCTTTATATTCCAACTCTTTATAGTTCCAAAAACTATTGAATTATATGCATAAAAAATTATATTAACTAAGTACTTATTATATATTCAGATTTGTGATTTATAAACGATCTATTTATACTACTATATGGATAAAAAAAATCTCATTCACTAAGTACTTATTATATTCAAAATTCTGCTTTATATTCGATCTATTTATAGCTCCAAAAACTATTGAAAAATCACATTAACTAAGTAATTTATATATATTCAGATTTGTGCTTTATATTCGATCTATTTATACTACTATATGGATGAAAAAACACACATTAACCAAGTACTTATTATATATTGAGATTTCTGATTTATATTCCAACTCTTTATAGTTCCAAAAACTATTGAATTATATGCATAAAAAAAGTAGTTTTTTTATATTCGGATTTCTGCTTTATATGCGATCTATTTGTACTACTATATGGATAAAAAAATCACATTAACCAAGTACTTATTATATATACAGATTTCTGCTTTATATTCCAACTATTTATAGCTCCAAAAACTATTGAATTATATGCATAAAAAATCATATTATCCAAGTACTTATTATATATTCAAAATTCCTCTTTATATTCGATCTATTTATAGCTCCAAAAACTATTGAATTATATGCATAAAAAATCATATTAACCAAGTACTTATTATATATTCAGATTTCTGCTTTATCATTATGTTAATTTGCACATTGATTAATGCTAATACGATTAATTAAGTACTTGATTAGTCGTTGTGAATGAATAACTCTTTCGTATTCATTCGCTTAATGCTTATAATATTCAACCACAAATTGAGGCAGGTCAGTCGTGATTAACGCTAATCAACTCGGAGAGCTTTTGTTGCTTGGCAAGGTTTAGTTCATTAAGAGCTTTGCTCTTCGCCCTTCGAACCAATACACAACATTTGGTATTCAATTGCGGGAGCATAATGCATAATGCACCTGCTGTGTGGCAGCTAGGAACGACCGCTGGGCACCTCATCAACTAAACGTTATGAAGTGGCAAGCGGCAAGGCGGCAAGGAGGCTAAGTCAGCTGCTATTGTTAATCACTTCATCAACGTCGAATCACCAAATGCGAAAATGCAATAACTGCGAACTCCAACAAAATGCAACACAAATCCGAAAAAGAAGCCGGCAGCGAAATAGCAGTTGCAGCTATGGAAACACGAAACCCAAAGACCCAACAACAAATCTCAACGTCATCAAATTGTTGTCAAGGGGGTGGGCGGGGGAGTTGCAGTTGCAGTTGCTGGTTTGACTTATGGTTTGGGGCAAGAGCGCTTGGAATTATGATGTGCTCGTGCTCGTGCTCTTCGTGCTTCGTGCCTGGTGAACTGCGAACGACTGCCAACTACGAATAATTGCCAACTGCAGGCGACACGCGCTGCTTGCAACCAGTCATCTTGGGGACCTTAGCGAGGCAAATAAATTTGCATAGAGTTGCAAATCATTTTACTGGCAACTCCCAACTGACAACCTCAAGTCTTCTCTGCCGTTCGATACACTTGCCACATTGGCAGTGGCACTTTAATTTGATCACGAAACATCCAACGAAATTAGAACTGGGAGTCGAACCTAAGAGCCTATAAATCAGCTCAGTGACATCAACCATGATTGGATGGAGTATATGGGAATATGAGTTGATGAAATCTTTTTGAGCAGATACGATTAGAGATTTCA
>JAWNNV010000699.1:0-24331 GCA_035044485.1 Scaptomyza reducta | reverse complement strand
ATTCATGGTTGCAAATGTTTTTTTTTTTGAAATTCATGTCAAAACTTTCCGAACCTATAAATATGTCAAAACTTTCAGAACCTATAACTTTGTCAAAACTGAACCGATTTTCAAAAGGAAAGGCGTTTTAGTCGTGGCTCGATCTCAATAATTAAACCGCATTCATAGTTGGAAATGTTTTTTTTTTTCGAAATTCATGTTAAAACTTTCCGAACCTGTAACTTTGTCAAAACTTTCCAAACCTATAACTATGTCAAAACTTTCCGAACCTATAACTTTGTCGAAACTGAACCGATTTTCAAAAGGAAAGGCGTTTTAGTCGTTGGCTCGCTCTCAATAATTAAACCGCATTCATAGTTGGAAATGTTTTTTTTTTCGAAATTCATGTCAAAACTTTCCGAACCTATAACTTTGTCAATTTTTTCCGAACATTTAACTGTGTCAAAACTTTTCGAACCTATAACTTTGTCAAAACTGAACCGATTTTCAAAAGGAAAGGCGTTTTAGTCGTGGCTCGATCTCAATAATTAAACCGCATTCATAGTTAGAAATGTTTTTTTTTTTCGAAATTCATGTCTAAACTTTCCGAACCTATAAATATGTCAAAACTTTCAGAACCTATAACTTTGTCAAAACTGAACCGATTTTCAAAAGGAAAGGCGTTTTAGTCGTGGCTCGATCTCAATAATTAAACCGCATTCATAGTTGGAAATGTTTTTTTTTTCGAAATTCATGTTAAAACTTTCCGAACCTGTAACTTTGTCAAAACTTTCCAAACCTATAACTATGTCAAAACTTTCCGAACCTATAACTTTGTCAAAACTGAACCGATTTTCAAAAGGAAAGGCGTTTTAGTCGTGGCTCGATCTCAATAATTAAACCGCATTCATAGTTGGAAATGTTTTTTTTTTTCGAAATTCATGTTACAACTTTCCGAACCTGTAACTTTGTCAAAACTTTCCGAACCTATAAATATGTCAAAACTTTCCGAACCTATAACTTTGTCAAAACTGAACCGATTTTCAAAAGGAAAGGCGTTTTAGTCGTGGCTCGATCTCAATAATTAAACCGCATTCATAGTTGAGAATGTATTTTTTTTTCGAAATTCATGTCAAATCTTTCCGAACCTATAAATATGTCAAAACTTTCAGAACCAATAACTTTGTCAAAACTGAACCGATTTTCAAAAGGAAAGGCGTTTTAGTCGTGGCTCGATCTCAATAATTAAACCGCATTCATAGTTGCAAATGTTTTTTTTTTCCAAATTCATGTCAAAACTTTCCGAACCTATAACTTTGTCAATTTTTTCCGAATCTTTAACTGTGTCAAAACTTCCCGAACCTATAACTTTGTCAAAACTGAACCGATTTTCAAAAGGAAAGGCGTTTTAGTCGTGGCTCGATCTCAATAATTAAACCGCATTCATGGTTGCAAATGTTTTTTTTTTTGAAATTCATGTCAAAACTTTCCGAACCTATAAATATGTCAAAACTTTCAGAACCTATAACTTTATCAACACTGAACCCATTTTCAAAAGGAAAGGCGTTTTAGTCGTGGCTCGATCTCAATAATTAAACCGCATTCATAGTTGGAAATGTTTTTTTTTTCGAAATTCATGTTAAAACTTTCCGAACCTGTAACTTTGTCAAAACTTTCCGAACCTATAACTATGTCAAAACTTTCCGAACCTATAACTTTGTCAAAACTGAACCGATTTTCAAAAGGAAAGGCGTTTTAGTGTTGGCTCGATCTCAATAATTAAACCGCATTCATAGTTGGAAATGTTTTTTTTTTCGAAATTCATGTCAAAACTTTCCGAACCTATAACTTTGTCAATTTTTTCCGAACTTTAACTGTGTCAAAACTTTCAGAACCTATAACTTTGTCAAAACTGAACCGATTTTCAAAAGGAAAGGCGTTTTAGTCGTGGCTCGATCTCAATAATTAAACCGCATTCATAGTTGAAATGTTTTTTTTTTCGAAATTCATGTCAAAACTTTCCGAACCTATAAATATGTCAAAACTTTCAGAACCTATAACTTTGTCAAAACTGAACCGATTTTCAAAAGGAAAGGCGTTTTAGTCGTGGCTCGATCTCAATAATTAAACCGAATTCATAGTTGGAAATGTTTTTTTTTTCGAAATTCATGTTAAAACTTTCCGAACCTATAACTTTGTCAAAACTTTCCAAACCTATAACTATGTCAAAACTTTCCGAACCTATAACTTTGTCAAAACTGAACCGATTTTCAAAAGGAAAGGCGTTTTAGTCGTGGCTCGATCTCAATAATTAAACCGCATTCATAGTTGCAAATGTTTTTTTTTTTCGAAATTCATGTCAAAACTTTCCGAACCTATAACTATGTCAAAACTTTCCGAACCTATAACTTTGTCAAAACTGAACCGATTTTCAAAAGGAAAGGCGTTTTAGTCGTGGCTCGATCTCAATAATTAAACCGCATTCATAGTTGGAAATGTTTTTTTTTTCGAAATTCATGTCAAAACTTTCCGAACCTATAAATATGTCAAAACTTTCCGAACCTATAACTTTGTCAAAACTGAACCGATTTTCAAAAGGAAAGGCGTTTTAGTCGTGGCTCGATCTCAATAATTAAACCGCATTCATAGTTGGAAATGTTTTTTTTTTCGAAATTCATGTCAAAACTTTCCGAACCTATAACTTTGTCAAAATTTTCCGAACCTATAACTGTGTCAAAACTTTCCGAACCTATAACTTTGTCAAAACTGAACCGATTTTCAAAAGGAAAGGCGTTTTAGTCGTGGCTCGATCTCAATAATTAAACCGCATTCATAGTTGCAAATGTTTTTTTTTTCGAAATTCATGTCAACTTTCCGAACCTTAACTTTGCAATTTTCCGAACCTATAAATATGTCAAAACTTTCCGAACCTATAACTTTGTCAAAACTGAACCGATTTTCAAAAGGAAAGGCGTTTTAGTCGTGGCTCGATCTCAATAATTAAACCGCATTCATAGTTGCAAATGTTTTTTTTTTCGAAATTCATGTCAAAACTTTCCGAACCTATAAATATGTCAAAACTTTCAGAACCTATAACTTTGTCAAAACTGAACCGATTTTCAAAAGGAAAGGCGTTTTAGTCGTGGCTCGATCTCAATAATTAAACCGCATTCATAGTTGGAAATGTTTTTTTTTTCGAAATTCATGTTAAAACTTTCCGAACCTATAACTTTGTCAAAATTTTCCGAACCTATAACTATGTCAAAACTTTCCGAACCTATAACTTTGTCAAAACTGAACCGATTTTCAAAAGGAAAGGCGTTTTAGTCGTGGCTCGATCTCAATAATTAAACCGCATTCATAGTTGCAAATGTTTTTTTTTTCGAAATTCATGTCAAAACTTTCCGAACCTGTAACTTTGTCAAAATTTCCAACCTTTAACTGTGTCAAAACTTTCCGAACCTATAACTTTGTCAAAACTGAACCGATTTTCAAAAGGAAAGGCGTTTTAGTCGTGGCTCGATCTCAATAATTAAACCGCATTCATAGTTGAGAAATGTTTTTTTTTTTCGAAATTCATGTCAAAACTTTCCGAACCTATAAATATGTCAAAACTTTCAGAACCTATAACTTTGTCAAAACTGAACCGATTTTCAAAAGGAAAGGCGTTTTAGTCGTGGCTCGATCTCAATAATTAAACCGCATTCATAGTTGGAAATGTTTTTTTTTTTTCGAAATTCATGTTAAAACTTTCCGAACCTGTAACTTTGTCAAAACTTTCCGAACCTATAACTATGTCAAAACTTTCCGAACCTATAACTTTGTCAAAACTGAACCGATTTTCAAAAGGAAAGGCGTTTTAGTCGTGGCTCGATCTCAATAATTAAACCGCATTCATAGTTGCAAATGTTTTTTTTTTCGAAATTCATGTTAAAACTTTCCGAACCTGTAACTTTGTCAAAACTTTCCGAACCTTTAACTATGTCAAAACTTTCCGAACCTATAACTTTGTCAAAACTGAACCGATTTTCAAAAGGAAAGGCGTTTTAGTCGTGGCTCGATCTCAATAATTAAACCGCATTCATAGTTAGAAATGTTTTTTTTTTCGAAATTCATGTCAAATCTTTCCGAACCTATAAATATGTCAAAACTTTCAGAACCTATAACTTTGTCAAAACTGAACCGATTTTCAAAAGGAAAGGCGTTTTAGTCGTGGCTCGATCTCAATAATTAAACCGCATTCATAGTTGGAAATGTTTTTTTTTTCGAAATTCATGTCAAAACTTTCCGAACCTATAAATATGTCAAAATTTTCAGAACCTATAACTTTGTCAAAACTGAACCGATTTTCAAAAGGAAAGGCGTTTTAGTCGTGGCTCGATCTCAATAATTAAACCGCATTCATAGTTGCAAATGTTATTTTTTTTTCGAAATTCATGTTACAACTTTCCGAACCTATAACTTTGTCAAAACTTTCCAAACCTATAACTATGTCAAAACTTTCCGAACCTATAACTTTGTCAAAACTGAACCGATTTTCAAAAGGAAAGGCGTTTTAGTCGTGGCTCGATCTCAATAATTAAACCGCATTCATAGTTGCAAATGTTATTTTTTTTTCGAAATTCATGTTACAACTTTCCGAACCTGTAACTTTGTCAAAATTTTCCGAACCTATAAATATGTCAAAACTTTCAGAACCTATAACTTTGTCAAAACTGAACCGATTTTCAAAAGGAAAGGCGTTTTAGTCGTGGCTCGATCTCAATAATTAAACCGCATTCATAGTTGAGAATGTATTTTTTTTTCGAAATTCATGTCAAATCTTTCCGAACCTATAAATATGTCAAAACTTTCAGAACCAATAACTTTGTCAAAACTGAACCGATTTTCAAAAGGAAAGGCGTTTTAGTCGTGGCTCGATCTCAATAATTAAACCGCATTCATAGTTGCAAATGTTTTTTTTTCCAAATTCATGTCAAAACTTTCCGAACCTATAACTTTGTCAATTTTTTCCGAATCTTTAACTGTGTCAAAACTTCCCGAACCTATAACTTTGTCAAAACTGAACCGATTTTCAAAAGGAAAGGCGTTTTAGTCGTGGCTCGATCTCAATAATTAAACCGCATTCATAGTTGAGAATGTTTTTTTTTTTCGAAATTCATGTCAAAACTTTCCGAACCTATAAATATGTCAAAACTTTCAGAACCTATAACTTTGTCAAAACTGAACCGATTTTCAAAAGGAAAGGCGTTTTAGTCGTGGCTCGATCTCAATAATTAAACCGCATTCATAGTTGAGAATGTATTTTTTTTCGAAATTCATGTCAAATCTTTCCGAACCTATAAATATGTCAAAACTTTCAGAACCTATAACTTTATCAACACTGAACCCATTTTCAAAAGGTAAGGCGTTTTAGTCGTGGCTCGATCTCAATAATTAAACCGCATTCATAGTTGGAAATGTTTTTTTTTTCGAAATTTATGTTAAAACTTTCCGAACCTGTAACTTTGTCAAAACTTTCCGAACCTATAACTATGTCAAAACTTTCCGAACCTATAAATATGTCAAAACTTTCCGAACCTATAACTTTGTCAAAACTGAACCGATTTTCAAAAGGAAAGGCGTTTTTGTCGTGGCTCGATCTCAATAATTAAACCGCATTCATAGTTGGAAAGGTTTTTTTTTTCGAAATTCATGTTAAAACTTTGCGAACCTGTAACTTTGTCAAAACTTTCCAAACCTTTAACTATGTCAAAACTTTCCGAACCTATAACTTTGTCAAAACTGAACCGATTTTCAAAAGGAAAGGCGTTTTAGTCGTGTCTCGATCTTAATAATTAAACCGCATTTATAGTTGAGAATGTTTTTTTTTTTCGAAATTCATGTCAAAACTTTCCGAACCTATAAATATGTCAAAACTTTCAGAACCTATAACTTTGTCAAAACTGAACCGATTTTCAAAAGGAAAGGCGTTTTAGTCGTGGCTCGATCTCAATAATTAAACCGCATTCATAGTTGAGAATGTATTTTTTTTCGAAATTCATGTCAAATCTTTCCGAACCTATAAATATGTCAAAACTTTCAGAACCAATAACTTTGTCAAAACTGAACCGATTTTCAAAAGGAAATGCGTTTTAGTCGTGGCTCGATCTCAATAATTAAACCGCATTCATAGTTGCAAATGTTTTTTTTTCCAAATTCATGTCAAAACTTTCCGAACCTATAACTTTGTCAATTTTTTCCGAATCTTTAACTGTGTCAAAACTTCCCGAACCTATAACTTTGTCAAAACTGAACCGATTTTCAAAAGGAAAGGCGTTTTAGTCGTGGCTCGATCTCAATAATTAAACCGCATTCATAGTTGCAGAATGTTTTTTTTTTCGAAATTCATGTCAAATCTTTCCGAACCTATAAATATGTCAAAACTTTCAGAACCTATAACTTTATCAACACTGAACCCATTTTCAAAAGGAAAGGCGTTTTAGTCGTGGCTCGATCTCAATAATTAAACCGCATTCATAGTTGGAAATGTTTTTTTTTTCGAAATTTATGTTAAAACTTTCCGAACCTGTAACTTTGTCAAAACTTTTCCGAACCTATAACTATGTCAAAACTTTCCGAACCTATAACTTTGTCAAAACTGAACCGATTTTCAAAAGGAAAGGCGTTTTAGTCGTGGCTCGATCTCAATAATTAAACCGCATTCATAGTTGGAAATGTTTTTTTTTTCGAAATTCATGTCAAAACTTTCCGAACCTATAACTTTGTCAAAACTTTCCGAACCTATAACTTTGTCAAAACTGAACCGATTTTCAAAAGGAAAGGCGTTTTAGTCGTGGCTCGATCTCAATAATTAAACCGCATTCATAGTTAGAAATGTTTTTTTTTTCGAAATTCATGTCTAAACTTTCCGAACCTATAAATATGTCAAAACTTTCCGAACCTATAACTTTGTCAAAACTGAACCGATTTTCAAAAGGAAAGGCGTTTTAGTCGTGGCTCGATCTCAATAATTAAACCGCATTCATAGTTGGAAATGTTTTTTTTTTCGAAATTCGTGTTAAAACTTTCCGAACCTATAACTTTGTCAAAACTTTCCAAACCTATAACTATGTCAAAACTTTCCGAACCTATAACTTTGTCAAAACTGAACCGATTTTCAAAAGGAAAGGCGTTTTAGTCGTGGCTCGATCTCAATAATTAAACCGCATTCATAGTTGGAAATGTTTTTTTTTTCGAAATTCATGTTACAACTTTCCGAACCTGTAACTTTGTCAAAATTTTCCGAACCTTTAACTATGTCAAAACTTTCCGAACCTATAACTTTGTCAAAACTGAACCGATTTTCAAAAGGAAAGGCGTTTTAGTCGTGGCTCGATCTCAATAATTAAACCGCATTCATAGTTAGAAATGTTTTTTTTTTCGAAATTCATGTCAAAACTTTCCGAACCTATAAATATGTCAAAACTTTCAGAACCTATAACTTTGTCAAAACTGAACCGATTTTCAAAAGGAAAGGCGTTTTAGTCGTGGCTCGATCTCAATAATTAAACCGCATTCATAGTTGGAAATGTTTTTTTTTTTCGAAATTCATGTTAAAACTTTCCGAACCTGTAACTTTGTCAAAACTTTCCAAACCTTTAACTGTGTCAAAACTTTCCGAACCTATAACTTTGTCAAAACTGAACCGATTTTCAAAAGGAAAGGAGTTTTAGTCGTGGCTCGATCTCAATAATTAAACCGCATTTATATTTGAGAATGTTTTTTTTTTTCGAAATTCATGTCAAAACTTTCCGAACCTATATATATGTCAAAACTTTCAGAACCTATAACTTTGTCAAAACTGAACCGATTTTCAAAAGGAAATGCGTTTTAGTCGTGGCTCGATCTCAATAATTAAACCGCATTCATAGTTGAGAATGTATTTTTTTTTTTCGAAATTCATGTTACAACTTTCCGAACCTGTAACTTTGTCAAAATTTTCCGAACCTATAACTATGTCAAAACTTTCCGAACCTATAACTTTGTCAAAACTGAACCGATTTTCAAAAGGAAAGGCGTTTTAGTCGTGGCTCGATCTCAATAGTTAAACCGCATTCATAGTTAGAAATGTTTTTTTTTTCGAAATTCATGTCAAATCTTTCCGAACCTATAAATATGTCAAAACTTTCAGAACCTATAACTTTGTCAAAACTGAACCGATTTTCAAAAGGAAAGGCGTTTTTGTCGTGGCTCGATCTCAATAATTAAACCGCATTCATAGTTAGAAATGTTTTTTTTTTTTCGAAATTCATGTCTAAAACTTTCCGAACCTATAAATATGTGAAAACTTTCAGAACCTATAACTTTGTCAAAACTGAACCGATTTTCAAAAGGAAAGGCGTTTTAGTCGTGGCTCGATCTCAATAATTAAACCGAATTCATAGTTGGAAATGTTTTTTTTTTTCGAAATTCATGTTAAAACTTTCCGAACCTATAACTTTGATATCGTCAAAACTTTCCGAACCTATAACTTTGTCAAAACTGAACCGATTTTCAAAAGGAAATGCGTTTTAGTCGTGGCTCGATCTCAATAATTAAACCGCATTCATAGTTGCAAATGTTTTTTTTTTTCGAAATTCATGTTACAACTTTCCGAACCTGTAACTTTGCAAAATTTTCCGAACCTATAACTATGTCAAAACTTTCAGAACCTATAACTTTGTCAAAACTGAACCGATTTTCAAAAGGAAAGGCGTTTTAGTCGTGGCTCGATCTCAATAGTTAAACCGCATTCATAGTTAGAAATGTTTTTTTTTTTCGAAATTCATGTCAAATCTTTCCGAACCTATAAATATGTCAAAACTTTCAGAACCTATAACTTTGTCAAAACTGAACCGATTTTCAAAAGGAAAGGCGTTTTAGTCGTGGCTCGATCTCAATAATTAAACCGCATTCATAGTTGGAAATGTTTTTTTTTTTCGAAATTCATGTTAAAACTTTCCGAACCTATAACTTTGTCAAAACTTTCCAAACCTTTAACTGTGTCAAAACTTTCCGAACCTATAACTTTGTCAAAACTGAACCGATTTTCAAAAGGAAAGGCGTTTTAGTCGTGGCTCGATCTCAATAATTAAACCGCATTCATAGTTGAGAATGTTTTTTTTTTCGAAATTCATGTCAAAACTTTCCGAACCTATAAATATGTCAAAACTTTCAGAACCTATAACTTTGTCAAAACTGAACCGATTTTCAAAAGGAAAGGCGTTTTAGTCGTGGCTCGATCTCAATAATTAAACCGCATTCATAGTTGGAAATGTTTTTTTTTTCGAAATTCATGTTAAAACTTTCCGAACCTGTAACTTTGTCAAAACTTTCCGAACCTATAACTATGTCAAAACTTTCCGAACCTATAACTTTGTCAAAACTGAACCGATTTTCAAAAGGAAAGGCGTTTTAGTCGTGGCTCGATCTCAATAATTAAACCGCATTCATAGTTGGAAATGTTTTTTTTTTCGAAATTCATGTCAAAACTTTCCGAACCTATAAATATGTCAAAACTTTCCGAACCTATAACTTTGTCAAAACTGAACCGATTTTCAAAAGGAAAGGCGTTTTAGTCGTGGCTCGATCTCAATAATTAAACCGCATTCATAGTTGGAAATGTTTTTTTTTTTCGAAATTCATGTCAAAACTTTCCGAACCTATAAATATGTCAAAACTTTCAGAACCTATAACTTTGTCAAAACTGAACCGATTTTCAAAAGGAAAGGCGTTTTAGTCGTGGCTCGATCTCAATAATTAAACCGCATTCATAGTTGGAAATGTTTTTTTTTTCGAAATTCATGTTAAAACTTTCCGAACCTATAACTTTGTCAAAACTTTCCGAACCTATAACTATGTCAAAACTTTCCGAACCTATAACTTTGTCAAAACTGAACCGATTTTCAAAAGGAAAGGCGTTTTAGTCGTGGCTCGATCTCAATAATTAAACCGCATTCATAGTTGAGAATGTTTTTTTTTTTCGAAATTCATGTCACAACTTTCCGAACCTGTAACTTTGTCAAAATTTTCCGAACCTATAACTATGTCAAAACTTTCCGAACCTATAACTTTGTCAAAACTGAACCGATTTTCAAAAGGAAAGGCGTTTTAGTCGTGGCTCGATCTCAATAATTAAACCGCATTCATAGTTGAAATGTTTTTTTTTTCGAAATTCATGTCAAAACTTTCCGAACCTATAAATATGTCAAAACTTTCAGAACCTATAACTTTGTCAAAACTGAACCGATTTTCAAAAGGAAAGGCGTTTTTGTCGTGGCTCGATCTCAATAATTAAACCGCATTCATAGTTAGAAATGTTTTTTTTTTTCGAAATTCATGTTAAAACTTTCCGAACCTATAACTTTGTCAAAACTTTCAGAACCTATAACTTTGTCAAAACTGAACCGATTTTCAAAAGGAAAGGCGTTTTAGTCGTGGCTCGATCTCAATAATTAAACCGCATTCATAGTTGGAAATGTTTTTTTTTTCGAAATTCATGTTAAAACTTTCCGAACCTGTAACTTTGTCAAAACTTTCCAAACCTATAACTATGTCAAAACTTTCCGAACCTATAACTTTGTCAAAACTGAACCGATTTTCAAAAGGAAAGGCGTTTTAGTCGTGGCTCGATCTCAATAATTAAACCGCATTCATAGTTGCAAATGTTTTTTTTTTTCGAAATTCATGTTAAAACTTTCCGAACCTATAACTTTGTCAAAATTTTCCGAACCTATAACTATGTCAAAACTTTCAGAACCTATAACTTTGTCAAAACTGAACCGATTTTCAAAAGGAAAGGCGTTTTAGTCGTGGCTCGATCTCAATAATTAAACCGCATTCATAGTTAGAAATGTTTTTTTTTTCGAAATTCATGTCAAAACTTTCCGAACCTATAAATATGTCAAAACTTTCAGAACCTATAACTTTGTCAAAACTGAACCGATTTTCAAAAGGAAATGCGTTTTAGTCGTGGCTCGATCTCAATAATTAAACCGCATTCATAGTTGGAAATGTTTTTTTTTCGAAATTCATGTTAAAACTTTCCGAACCTGTAACTTTGTCAAAACTTTCCGAACCTATAACTATGTCAAAACTTTCCGAACCTATAACTTTGTCAAAACTGAACCGATTTTCAAAAGGAAAGGCGTTTTAGTCGTGGCTCGATCTCAATAATTAAACCGCATTTATAGTTGGAAATGTTTTTTTTTTCGAAATTCATGTCAAAACTTTCCGAACCTATAATTGTCAAAACTTTCCGAACCTATAACTTTGTCAAAACTGAACCGATTTTCAAAAGGAAATGCGTTTTAGTCGTGGCTCGATCTCAATAATTAAACTGCATTCATAGTTGGAAATGTTTTTTTTTTCGAAATTCATGTTAAAACTTTCCGAACCTATAACTTTGTCAAAATTTTCCGAACCTATGACTATGTCAAAACTTTCCGAACCTATAACTTTGTCAAAACTGAACCGATTTTCAAAAGGAAAGGCGTTTTAGTCGTGGCTCGATCTCAATGATTAAACCGCATTCATAGTTGGAAATGTTTTTTTTTTCGAAATTCATGTCAAAACTTTCCGAACCTATAACTTTTTCAAATTGTCCGAACCGAGAACTTGTCAAAACTTTCGACTATAACTTTGTCAAAACTGAACCGATTTTCAAAAGGAAAGGCGTTTTAGTCGTGGCTCGATCTCAATAATTAAACCGCATTCATAGTTGGAAATGTTTTTTTTCGAAATTCATGTTAAAACTTTCCGAACCTGTAACTTTGTCAAAACTTTCCAAACCTTTAACTGTGTTAAAACTTTCCGAACCTATAACTTTGTCAAAACTGAACCGATTTTCAAAAGGAAAGGCGTTTTAGTCGTGGCTCGATCTCAATGATTAAACCGCATTTATAGTTGGAAATGTTTTTTTTTTCGAAATTCATGTCAAAACTTTCCGAACCTATAACTTTGTCAAATTTTTCCGAACCTATAACTTTGTCAAAACTTTCCGAACCTATAACTTTGTCAAAACTGAACCGATTTTCAAAAGGAAAGGCGTTTTAGTCGTGGCTCGATCTCAATAATTAAACCGCATTCATAGTTGAAATGTTTTTTTTTTTGAAATTCATGTCAAAACTTTCCGAACCTATAACTATGTCAAAACTCTCCGAACCTATAACTTTGTCAAAACTGAACCGATTTTCAAAAGGAAATGCGTTTTAGTCGTGGCTCGATCTCAATAATTAAACCGCATTCATAGTTGGAAATGTATTTTTTTTTTCGAAATTCATGTAAAACTTTCCGAACCTATATATATGTCAAAACTTTCCGAACCTATAACTTTGTCAAAACTGAACCGATTTTCAAAAGGAAATTGCATTTTAGTCGTGGCTCGATCACAATAATAATACTGTATTAATAGTTGGAAATTTTTTTTTTTCGAAATTTATGTTAAAACTTTCCGAGCCTATAACTTTGTCAAATTTTTCCGAACCTATAACTTTCTCAAAACTTTCCGAACTTATAACTTTGTCAAAACTGAACCGATTTTCAAAAGGAAATACGTTTTAGTCGTGACTCGATCTCAATAACAAAACTGCATTTATAGTTGGAAATGTTTTTTTTTTCGAAATTCATGTCAAAACTCTCCGAACCTATAACTTTGTCAAAACTGAACCGATTTTCAAAAGGAAATGCATTTGAGTCGTGGCTCGATCTCAATAATAATACTGCATTCATAGTTGGAAATGTATTTATTTTTTTTCGAAATTCATGTCAATAATTTCCGAACCTATAACTGTGTCAAAACTGAACCGATTTTCAAAAGGAAATTGCGTTTTAGTCGTGGCTCGATCTCAATAATAATACTGCATTCATAGTTGGAAATGTTTTTTTTTTTTCGAAATTCATGTCAAAACTTTCCGAACCTATAAATATGTCAAAACTTTCAGAACCTATAACTTTGTCAAAACTGAACCGATTTTCAAAAGGAAAAGCGTTTTAGTCGTGGCTCGGTCTCAATAATTAAGTCCATGTCATAGTTGAAATTTTTTTTTTCGAAATTCATGTCAAAACTTTCTGGACCTATAACTTTGTCAAAACTTTCCAAACCTATAACTTTGTCAAAATCTTTCCGAACCTATAACTTTGTCAAAACTGAACCGATTTTCAAAAGGAAAGGCGTTTTAGTCGTGGCTCGATCTCAATAATTAAACTCGCATTCATAGTTGGAATGTTTTTTTTTTCGAAATTCATGTTAAAACTTTCCGAACCTATAACTTTGTCAAAACTTTCCGAAACCTATAACTATGTCAAAACTTTCCGAACCTATAACTTTGTCAAAACTGAACCGATTTTCAAAAGGAAAGGCGTTTTAGTCGTGGCTCGATCTCAATAATTAAACCGCATTCATAGTTGGAAATGTTTTTTTTTTCGAAATTCATGTCAAAACTTTCCGAACCTATAACTTTGTCAAAACTTTCCGAACCTATAACTGTGTCAAAACTTTCCGAACCCATAACTTTGTCAAAACTGAACCGATTTTCAAAAGGAAAGGCGTTTTAGTCGTGGCTCGATCTCAATAATTAAACCGCATTTATAGTTGGAAATGTTTTTTTTTCGAAATTCATGTCAAAACTTTCCGAACCTATATATATGTCAAAACTTTCAGAACCTATAACTTTGTCAAAACTGAACCGATTTTCAAAAGGAAAGGCGTTTTAGTCGTGGCTCGATCTCAATAATTAAACCGCATTCATAGTTGGAAATGTATTTTTTTTTTCGAAATTCATGTCAAAACTTTCCGAACCTGTAACTTTGTCAAAATTTTCCGAACCTATAACTATGTCAAAACTTTCCGAACCTATAACTTTGTCAAAACTGAACCGATTTTCAAAAGGAAAGGCGTTTTAGTCGTGGCTCGATCTCAATAATTAAACCGCATTCATAGTTAGAAATGTTTTTTTTTTCGAAATTCATGTCAAATCTTTCCGAACCTATAACTTTGTCAAAACTTTCAGAACCTATAACTTTGTCAAAACTGAACCGATTTTCAAAAGGAAAGGCGTTTTAGTCGTGGCTCGATCTCAATAATTAAACCGCATTCATAGTTGGAAATGTTTTTTTTTTCGAAATTCATGTTAAAACTTTCCGAACATGTAACTTTGTCAAAACTTTCTGTTGGAAATAACTGTATTTGCCTATGTACACTGCAGCTTGTCTTGCAGTCCCGTTTTGTAGTCGTAATCTGTTGTTGCCTGCGAGCAACGGTAATTGTAAGTTCCCTATGATCAAGACCTTCTTCGATGGTCTATATTTAAGCTACTCTCATGAAGTAAGAGTCAGTCGTTTGTGGTCGCTTGAATCGCAGAGTATAAGTCGCATGAAGCGGACATATATTCTAAATAAATATAAACCCCAATTTATAATAGGTTATGGGCCCAGAACACGGAATATTCAGCTCGTAGAAAATACACTGAATTGTTCTGAGGATTACTTGTAGAAGGTGAATGAGAGCATTCTGGACTTTCTTGGACAAGTGTGATAACTGTGTAATTAAAGAAAATGAACACCGCGATGAGTTCGATCGAGAAGTTGGACGATCACAATTATAGTGCCTGGGTCGTTCAAATGAGAAGTGTACTCGTGTATTCAGAACTATGGCAGTATGTGTGTGGTCGTGTCGTGAAAAACGAAAATGACAGTGCTGAGCAAAAGGCAATATTTGATGCAAGAGACGAAAAGGCTCTGGCAAGCATAATGCTTTGCATAAAAGCATCGCAAATAAATAATGTGAAGAATTGCCAAACATCAGCAAGTGCCTGGAACACCCTGAAAGAAATTCATATGCCAATGGGACCTGCGCGTCGTGTAACTTTGCTAAAGCAGTTGTTACAGCTAAGATTGGTAGAGTCGGGTAGTATGGCAGAGCACATACATAAGTTTGCAGACTTAGTGGAAAGACTAAGCGAGATCGGCTTTATTATGGTCGAAGAGTGTTTGTCTATATTGCTGTTGTCGAGTTTGTCGGATGGATACGATAATTTCGTGATCGCCATGGAAACTCGTGACACGTTGCCGTCGCTAAGTGTGATAAAAATCAAGTTACTCGAAGAGAGTGAACGGCGTAAAGCAGACGGACAGACAGAGTCAAACGGAGAGACAAAAATGTTCTCGACGCGTATAGACAATCGAGCAAACAGAAATACAGACGAAAGTAACAGTAAAGTGAATCGAAGAAGTGCGCAGCAGAAAAAGGCAACACAGGCCGGCTGCTGGAATTGTGGTCGCCGTGGGCACATTGCTGCAAATTGTCGCGCAAAAAACAGCTCCGAAAAAGAGCAATGCAAAAACAATAAAGAGCTTAAGAAATCGTACTCAGTGTTTGCAGCGGCAAGAAACCCAAGTAGCGGTGGTTTTGCAAAGAACACGTGGTGTCTAGACAGTGGCGCCACAGCGCATTTGTGTAATGATAGATCGAGCTTCATAGAATTGAGAGAGCACAAAGAGAAAATTATTTTAGCTGGAAATAATTATATACAGGCATATGGGCGTGGAAAAGCACGCATAAAGTGGGAAAATAACACTATTGATTTGACCGATACATTATATGTGAAAGACCTTCAATGCAATTTTGTGTCAGTATCGAAAGTAGTCCAAA
Source organism: Scaptomyza reducta (assembly GCA_035044485.1). Taxonomy (NCBI): domain Eukaryota; kingdom Metazoa; phylum Arthropoda; class Insecta; order Diptera; family Drosophilidae; genus Scaptomyza; species Scaptomyza reducta. Next base: position 8,682 of record JAWNNV010000699.1, on the reverse strand, counting down.
AGGGATTCAGTGTTAAATTTGGGCAAAAGAGTGCGCGCATTGAAAATCGTAGAGGCGATGTGATCTTAGTTGCTAAGGAGCAGCAAGACTTATATTTGTTCAACACAGATGAGCAAAAGTGTTTCAGCGCGCAATCTAATTTAACAGACATACTGAAGTGGCACGAGCGGCTTGGGCATTTAAATTTTGCCAGCCTGAATAAAATGATTAAGAGAAATTTAGTGCACGGCTTGAGGGCTAGGCAGTGTTCGGACTTAAAAGAACATGTATGTGAAACATGCGCGAAGTGCAAAATAAGTGTAAAGAGATTTCCAAAGAAATCTGAGACCCGCGCCGAAGGCACACTAGACTTGATACACACAGACATTTGTGGCCCAATGAGAAAATGCTCTGTAGGTGGTGCGCGGTATTTTGGCACATTCATTGACGATAAATCGCGGTTTGTGCATGTGTGTTTTATGAAAACACGCAATGAAATCTTTGAGAAGTTCAAAGAATATAAGGCGTTTGCAGAAAAACAAACTGGACGCAAGATAAAATGTCTCAGAAGCGACAACGGTCGTGAATATTTGAGCGGCGATTTCGAAAAATATTTAGTGAGCAACGGCATCAAGAGACAGCTTACTGTGCCGTATACACCCCAACAAAATGGTGTAGCGGAGCGCGCGAATCGAACGCTGGTAGAAATGGCACGAAGCATGATTGTGCATGCTGGTCTCAAGGAGGATTTCTGGGCAGAAGCTATAAATACGGCGGCTTATCTGCGAAATCGCTCAGAGACATCTACGCTGGAGGATATGACACCATATGAGGTATGGTCAGGCAAAAAACCGTCTGTAAGTCACCTAAAAGTTTTCGGTACAAAGGCTGTCGTACTTAACAAGAAGTACAATAAGAAATTCCTACCAAAAGGTGAGGTGAGAGTACTAGTTGGTTACTCTGCAACAGCTAAGGCATACCGATTGTATATTCCCGATTCACGAAAAGTAATCGAAGCAAGAGATGTGATATTTCTTGAAGGTGAAATGACAGATGACAGCGTAAGGGACAGAATCTCGTTGTGTAATAATGATGTTACACTGATAATGAAGGATGTTGAAGATGAGCCTGTAAGTCTTCACGGTGGCAATCAAACTGAGGATCGCGAAAATTCCGAACGAGATGCGGATGCGCTAAATAAATCTACAGATGGAGACATTGGTGACGACGAGGAAATCGAGTCAAGAGAGGAACCGGGCAAAAGAGGTCCTGGAAGGCCAAAGAAAGTACGCACCGGGCAGCCAGGACGCCCTCGAAAGCAGTACAACATTTTAAATGTTATGACAACGGATGACGTAGCTGCACCTGCTAGCGTCAATGCAGCCTTGAGTTCTGATCATGCCAGTGAATGGAGGGCATCGATGCAGAAGGAGATAGACAGTCTGCACGAAAACAAAACTTGGGAGTTAATTGATCTACCGAAGGGAGAGAAGGCAATTGGCTGTAAATGGGTATTTGCAGTGAAGCGTGACGAGCATGGCAAAGTAGTACGCTTGAAGTCTCGACTAGTGGCCAAAGGATGCGCCCAACAATATGGCGTAAATTACAATGAGACTTTCTCCCCTGTGGCCAGATATTCGACAATCAGATTACTGATTGCTCTAGCGGTAGAAAATGGTATGTATATGCATCAGATTGACGTGTCTTCTGCTTATCTCAACAGTGAGCTGCGAGATGTGGTTTATATGCGACAACCAGAGGGATTTGCTAACCAAGATTTCCCTGACCGAGTCCTAAAACTCAAGAAGTCGCTGTACGGCCTTAAACAGAGCGGCCGTGAGTGGAACAAGAAACTGAACACCGTGCTAATCAGGATTGGTTTCACGCCCTGCCCCAGCGAGCCATGTTTGTACATACGTCGTGAAGCCAGCAAACTGAATGTGATAGTCGTATATGTCGACGATCTTATTGTGGCTAGCACCAGGAAGGAAGATCTGAACTACGTGAAGGAGCGCATATCACAGGAGTTCGACGTAGTCGATGGAGGGCAACTGAAGCACTTCCTAGGTATGGAAATTGATCGTGAAGGTGAAACGGGCAGCGTTACTGTCGGTCATAAGTACTACATTGAGAACCTTCTACGTGAGTATGGTATGCACAACTGCAAACCTAATGCTATACCTCTAGAGGCAGGATTTCAAGTCAAATGCGACAATGACGGATGCCACCGAACGAACCAAGGTAGCTATCAATCGTTGATAGGTTCGCTAATGTATCTAGGCATAACTACACGGCCTGATATATTGCACTCAGTAACGAAGCTAGCACAGCGGAATTCAGATCCACACAAGGAACACGAAATAGCAGCCAAGCGAGTATTAAGATACTTGAGGGGCACGGCAGAGTTGAGCTTGCACTACAAGATGACCGGCCAGGCGATACACTGTTTCGTCGATGCAGATTGGGCTGGAGACAGCACGGACCGGAAGTCCTACAGTGGCTGGGCGTTCTTTGCAGCAGGCGCTGCATTCTCATGGGAGTCAAAGAAGCAGAGCGTCGTAGCATTAAGCAGTACTGAGGCAGAGTATGTGGCACTCTCACTGGCAGCTAAGGAAGCTGCATATATACGCAAAGTCATGCGTGAAATGGGTTTCAGCGAGGGATCTGGAATAAGGATATTTAGCGATAATCAAAGCGCTCAATGCTTGGCAAAAGATGCTAAGTTCCATGCGCGTAGTAAGCATATCGACATTAAATATCATCATATCAGAGATATGGTAAAAAATAATGAAGTTGAAATTGAATATGTACCTACCAAAAACATGATCTCTGATGTGTTAACGAAAAACCTTTGTAAAGTAAAGCATAGGGAATTTGTAAACTTAATGGGTTTGCGCTGAATATGTAAAAGTTTATTTTGTTTAAGAAGAAGACAAACTGCACTGAGAAGGAGTGTTGGAAATAACTGTATTTGCCTATGTACACTGCAGCTTGTCTTGCAGTCCCGTTTTGTAGTCGTAATCTGTTGTTGCCTGCGAGCAACGGTAATTGTAAGTTCCCTATGATCAAGACCTTCTTCGATGGTCTATATTTAAGCTACTCTCATGAAGTAAGAGTCAGTCGTTTGTGGTCGCTTGAATCGCAGAGTATAAGTCGCATGAAGCGGACATATATTCTAAATAAATATAAACCCCAATTTATAATACTTTCCAAACCTTTAACTGTGTTAAAACTTTCCGAACCTATAACTTTGTCAAAACTGAACCGATTTTCAAAAGGAAATGCGTTTTAGTCGTGGCTCGATCTCAATAATTAAAACGCATTCATAGTTGCAAATGTTTTTTTTTTTGAAATTCATATCAAAACTTTCCGAACCTATAAATATGTTAAAACTTTCAGAACCTATAACTTTGTCAAAACTGAACCGATTTTCAAAAGGAAATGCGTTTTAGTCGTGGCTCGATCTCAATAATTAAAACGCATTCATAGTGGAAAATTTTTTTTTTTCGAAATTCATGTTAAAACTTTCCGAACCTGTAACTTCATCAAAACTTTCCAAACCTATAAATATGTCAAAACTTTCCGAACCTATAACTTTGCAAAACTGAACCGATTTTCAAAAGGAAAGGCGTTTTAGTCGTGGCTCGATCTCAATAATTACATCACATTCATAGTTAGAAATGTTTTTTTTTTCGAAATTCATGTTAAAACTTTCCGAACCTATAACTTTGTCAAAACTTTCAGAACCTATAACTATGTCAAAACTTTCCGAACCTATAACTTTGTCAAAACTGAACCGATTTTCAAAAGGAAAGGCGTTTTAGTCGTGGCTCGATCTCAATAATTAAATCACATTCATAGTTAGAAATGTTTTTTTTTTTCGAAATTTATGTTAAAACTTTCCGAACCTATTACTTTGTCAAAACTTTCCGAACCTATAACTTTGTCAAAACTGAACCGATTTTTAAAAGGAAAGGCGTTTTAGTCGTGGCTCGATCTCAATAATTAAACCGCATTCATAGTTGGAAATGTTTTTTTTTTTCGAAATTCATGTCAAAACTTTCCGAACCTATCAATATGTCAAAACTTTCAGAACCTATAACTTTGTCAAAACTGAACCGATTTTCAAAAGGAAAGGCGTTTTAGTCGTGGCTCGATCTCAATAATTAAATCACATTCATAGTTGGAAATGTTTTTTTTTTACGAAATTCATGTTAAAACTTTCCGAACCTATAACTTTGTCAAAACTTTCAGAACCTATAACTATGTAAAATCTTTCCGAACCTATAACTTTGTCAAAACTGAACCGATTTTCAAAAGGAAAGGCGTTTTAGTCGTGGCCCGATCTCAATAATTAAATCACATTCATAGTTAGTAATGTTTTTTTTTTCGAAATTCATGTTAAAACTTTCCGAACCTGTAACTTTATGAAAACTTTCCAAACCTATAACTATGTCAAAACTTTCCGAACCTATAACTTTGTCAAAACTGAACCGATTTTCAAAAGGAAAGGCGTTTTAGTCGTGGCTCGATCTCAATAATTAAACCGCATTCATAGTTGCAAATGTTTTTTTTTTTCCAAATTCATGTCAAAACTTTCCGAACCTATAAATATGTCAAAACTTTTCGAACCTATAACTTTGTCAAAACTGAACCGATTTTCAAAAGGAAAGGCGTTTTAGTCGTGGCTCGATCTCAATAATTAAACCGCATTCATAGTTGCAAATGTTTTTTTTTTTCGAAATTCATGTCAAAACTTTCCGAACCTATAAATATGTCAAAACTTTCAGAACCTATAACTTTGTCAAAACTGAACCGATTTTCAAAAGGAAAGTCGTTTTAGTCGTGGCTCGATCTCAATAATTAAACCGAATTCATAGTTGGAAATGTTTTTTTTTTTTCTAAATTCATGTTAAAACTTTCCGAACCTATAACTTTGTCAAAACTTTCCAAACCTATAACTATGTCAAAACTTTCAGAACCTATAACTTTGTCAAAACTGAACCGATTTTCAAAAGGAAAGGCGTTTTAGTCGTGGCTCGATCCCAATAATTAAACCGCATTCATCGTTGGAAATGTTTTTTTTTTCGAAATTCATGTCAAAACTTTCCGAACCTATAACTTTGTCAATTTTTTCCGAATCTTTAACTGTGTCAAAACTTTCCGAACCTATAACTTTGTCAAAACTGAACCGATTTTCAAAAGGAAAGGCGTTTTAGTCGTGGCTCGATCTCAATTATTAAACCGCATTCATAGTTGGAAAGGTTTTTTTTTTCGAAATTCATGTCAAAACTTTCCGAACCTATAACTTTGTCAATTTTTTCCGAACATTTAACTGTGTCAAAACTTTCCGAACCTATAACTTTGTCAAAACTGAACCGATTTTCAAAAGGAAATGCGTTTTAGTCGTGGCTCGATCTCAATAATTAAACCGCATTCATAGTTGCAAATATTTTTTTTTTTGAAATTCATATCAAAACTTTCCGAACCTATAAATATGTTAAAACTTTCAGAACCTATAACTTTGTCAAAACTGAACCGATTTTCAAAAGGAAAGGCGTTTTAGTCGTGGCTCGATCGCAATAATTAAATCACATTCATAGTTAGAAATTTTTTTTTTTCGAAATTTATGTTAAAACTTTCCGAACCTATTACTTTGTCAAAACTTTCCAAACCTATAACTATGTCAAAACTGAATCGATTTTCAAAAGGAAAGGCGTTTTAGTCGTGGCTCGATCTCAATAATTACACCGCATTCATAGTTAGAAATGTTTTTTTTTCGAAATTCATGTTAAAACTTTCCGAACCTGTAACTTTATGAAAACTTTCCAAACCTATAACTATGTCAAAACTTTCCGAACCTATAACTTTGTCAAAACTGAACCGATTTTCAAAAGGAAAGGCGTTTTAGTCGTGGCTCGATCTCAATAATTAAACCGCATTCATAGTTGCAAATGTTTTTTTTTTTCGAAATTCATGTCAAAACTTTCCGAACCTATAAATATGTCAAAACTTTTCGAACCTATAACTTTGTCAAAACTGAACCGATTTTCAAAAGGAAAGGCGTTTTAGTCGTGGCTCGATCTCAAGAATTAAACCGAATTCATAGTTGGAAATGTTTTTTTTTTTCTAAATTCATGTTAAAACTTTCCGAACCTATAACTTTGTCAAAACTTTCCAAACCTATAACTATGTCAAAACTTTCAGAACCTATAACTTTGTCAAAACTGAACCGATTTTCAAAAGGAAAGGCGTTTTAGTCGTGGCTCGATCTCAATAATTAAACCGCATTCATTGTTGGAAATGTTTTTTTTTTCGAAATGCATGTCAAAACTTTCCGAACCTATAACTTTGTCAATTTTTTCCGAACATTTAACTGTGTCAAAACTTTCCGAACCTATAACATTGTCAAAACTGAACCGATTTTCAAAAGGAAAGGCGTTTTAGTCGTGGCTCGATCTCAATAATTAAACCGCATTCATAGTTGCAAATATTTTTTTTTTTGAAATTCATATCAAAACTTTCCGAACCTATAAATATGTTAAAACTTTCAGAACCTATAACTTTGTCAAAACTGAACCGATTTTCAAAAGGAAAGGCGTTTTAGTCGTGGCTCGATCTCAATAATTAAATCACATTCATAGTTAGAAATGTTTTTTTTTTCGAAATTTATGTTAAAACTTTCCGAACCTATAACTTTGTCAAAACTTTCAGAACCTATAACTATGTAAAAACTTTCCGAACCTATAACTTTGTCAAAACTGAACCGATTTTCAAAAGGAAAGGCGTTTTAGTCGTGGCTCGATCTCAATAATTAAATCACATTCATAGTTAGAAATGTTTTTTTTTTCGAAATTTATGTTAAAACTTTCCGAACCTATTACTTTGTCAAAACTTTCCAAACCTATAACTATGTCAAAACTGAATCGATTTTCAAAAGGAAAGGCGTTTTAGTCGTGGCTCGATCTCAATAATTAAACCGCATTCATAGTTAGAAATGTTTTTTTTTTCGAAATTCATGTTAAAACTTTCCGAACCTGTAACTTTATGAAAACTTTCCAAACCTATAACTATGTCAAAACTTTCCGAACCTATAACTTTGTCAAAACTGAACCGATTTTCAAAAGGAAAGGCGTTTTAGTCGTGGCTCGATCTCAATAATTAAACCGCATTCATAGTTGCAGATGTTTTTTTTTTCGAAATTCATGTCAAAACTTTCCGAACCTATAAATATGTCAAAACTTTTCGAACCTATAACTTTGTCAAAACTGAACCGATTTTCAAAAGGAAAGGCGTTTTAGTCGTGGCTCGATCTTCAATAATTAAACCGCATTCATAGTTGCAAATGTTTTTTTTTTTCGAAATTCATGTCAAAACTTTCCGAACCTATAAATATGTGAAAACTTTCAGAACCTATAACTTTGTCAAAACTGAACCGATTTTCAAAAGGAAAGGCGTTTTAGTCGTGGCTCGATCTCAAGAATTAAACCGAATTCATAGTTGGAAATGTGTTTTTTTTTTTCTAAATTCATGTTAAAACTTTCCGAACCTATAACTTTGTCAAAACTTTCCAAACCTATAACTATGTCAAAACTTTCAGAACCTATAACTTTGTCAAAACTGAACCGATTTTCAAAAGGAAAGGCGTTTTAGTCGTGGCTCGATCTCAATAATTAAACCGCATTCATAGTTGGAAATGTTTTTTTTTTTCGAAATTCATGTCAAAACTTTCCGAACCTATAACTTTGTCAATTTTTTCCGAATCTTTAACTGTGTCAAAACTTTCCGAACCTATAACTTTGTCAAAACTGAACCGATTTTCAAAAGGAAAGGCGTTTTAGTCGTGGCTCGATCTCAATTATTAAACCGCATTCATAGTTGGAAATGTTTTTTTTTTCGAAATGCATGTCAAAACTTTCCGAACCTATAACTTTGTCAATTTTTTCCGAACATTTAACTGTGTCAAAACTTTCCGAACCTATAACATTGTTAAAACTGAACCGATTTTCAAAAGGAAAGGCGTTTTAGTCGTGGCTCGATCTCAATAATTAAACCGCATTCATAGTTGCAAATATTTTTTTTTTCGAAATTCATGTTAAAACTTTCCGAACCTGTAATTTTGTCAAAACTTTCCGAACCTATAACTTTGTCAAAACTTTCCGAACCTATAACTTTGTCAAAACTGAACCGATTTTTAAATGGAAAAGCGTTTTAGTTGTGGCTCGATCTCAATAATTAAACCGCATTCATAGTTAGAAATGTTTTTTTTTCGAAATTCATGTTAAAACTTTCCGAACCTATTACTTTGTCAAAACTTTCCAAATCTATAACTATGTCAAAACTGAACCGATTTTCAAAAGGAAAGGCGTTTTAGTCGTGGCTCGATCTCAATAATTAAAACGCATTCATAGTTGGAAATTTTTTTTTTTAAATTCATGTTAAAACTTTCCGAACCTGTAACTTTATCAAAACTTTCCAAACCTATAACTATGTCAAAACTTTCCGAACCTATAACTTTGTCAAAACTGAATCGATTTTCAAAAGGAAAGGCGTTTTAGTCGTGGCTCGATCTCAATAATTAAACCGCATTCATAGTTGGAAATGTTTTTTTTTTTCGAAATTCATGTCAAAACTTTCCGAACATATAACTTTGTCAATTTTTTCCGAACATTTAACTGTTTCAAAACTGTTCAAACCTATAAC
>JAWNNV010000697.1:0-37858 GCA_035044485.1 Scaptomyza reducta | reverse complement strand
AACCATCGGCTTTTGCGAAAAGGAATACGTTAATCAGCCAATAGACCAGCAGTTAATAAAAAATGAAGGGTTTGCATTATATAACTAACATCATTAACATCCACATCTCGATTATATTTAAGACCATTTAAATGTCATCCTTGGATATCAAAATAAGGATTTGAATTATAGCCGTTAAGAATGTTCCTAATAGTGCCAACTTGAACAGTGGTAAAGAAATTATATATTTAGGCATCAGCAAAAGATAGAGAAGAAAACATAAGTGTGGAAAAACGCCAAAAGAACGATTAGAGCGATTTATTTTTCATGAATTTTCCTTGTTAGTTAATAATGCGCAATGTCATTATACTGTATTACAACTAACAAAAACAAGTATTTATTTAAATTATAAGTTAAAATATAAAAAAGGAGCCAGAAGCTCCTTATGATTAAATAAATACTTAATATTATTGAAGAAAGAGATAATACGCTTTGAGTGGACTGATTTGCTTTTTCCGCAATAGATATGTGCCTGCTTGTTGAAGAATCTGAGCACGGCTCATAGCTGAAGTTTCTGTCTCTGCATAGTCAGCATCTTGAATACGAGATTGAGCAGAAGTAGAAATTAGTTACTGTATTATTAAGGTTGCTGATAGTAGATTCAAAGCGGTTTTGAGTAGCACCAAGGCCAGAACGAGCGGTATCTATTTTAGCAATAGCAGCATCGATAGTTTCCAATGAAGTGTCGTCAGCAGCGTTTACAGTAGTCATATCAAGAGCTTTAACACCAAGAGTAGTTGTATCTGCTTTTGCTGCAGACAGATTTATTGTAATAGTATCACCGTCATTAGCACCTACTTGAATATTAACTTTTCCTGCTGCACCTGCTGTACCATCTAAAAGATGATTAATACCGTTAAAAGTAGTTTTAGAAGCAATACGATAACAACTTCTGCTAAACGTGCTTTAACTTCATCCTGAAGAGATGTTAAGTCAGTTGGAACTATTTTTCTACCATTTTTAGCTTGAACAGTTAAAATCACGTATACGTTGTAAGTTATTATTTATCTCATTCAAAGCGCCTTCTGCTGTCTGAAGACATAGAAATACCATCATTAGCATTACGAGATGCCTGATTTTTATCTGTATCTACTCTCCTAGAAGTAAAGCGGTTAGAAATAAGCTGACACGAGCCGCATCATCTTTTGCGCTATTTATACGTAAACCAGAAGATAAACGTTCGATTGCCGTTCCAAAGAGATGATTGGGATTTATTAAGATTGTTTTGTGCAACAAGTGAAAGGGTATTTGTATTGATAACAGACATATTTAATCCTTATATTAATTTATATTTAAAAGTGAGTTATTATTTGATAGGAACATGGCATAAAACCTCGCCAAAGACTATTATCCGATCAACCTTTAATTTAAACTTTAATATTTTTTCAATAAATATTATTGTTAGCTTATTATTTATACAAAAAGAGGATTACTCCTCTTTTTATTGATTATAATAATCCTTAGTAATCCCAGATAAAATAGATTCCATCCTACCTTATCAGCTTCATTTAAGATATTTTCTTTAATAAAGAGATAATTATAAAGTTGTTGAGAATTATTAATTTGGATGTATAGGATTGCCATCCCGGGAATAATAACTTTAAGTCGAGAAAATATTTAGTTTTTACTAACATTAAACTGTTTTATCAAAAAGGTTTTTCACATGCACTCAAAAGTATCTTTAAATCTTAACATATTGAGTTGAACCCCATCTCTATATCATAAAAGCTCATTCATGTTTTTAAGGTTTTTAAAGTTAATTATTTCTGAAGTATATTATAGTTTAACTGCTTTTCTATTTGATTAATGTGTTCTTTTCCCCATGGGTTGCTGTTGTTTAATTAACGGATTATAAAATAGGAATCCAGAAAAAGTGAGAGAGACTATATTCTGTTGCGCTAAAAGATTATCTCCAGATAGTATAAACTATTTGGTTTTTATAATCATAAAATGTAATTCCATAATTATTAAGGGGCTAATAAATTACAACCCAAACTGATTTCATGATATTTTTTCTGAATAGCTTCATTTTCTGTTAATGGGATATCTATTCTTGAAATTATATCTTGAATGGATGAAGTATTCATTTCTTTTTTTCAAAATCATCCTCAGTAAAGCATAAATTAAAGCAAGGGCCTGTTTTTACTCGAAAGCTTGTAAATCGCCCTCATTTTTAAAATTGTGCTGCAAATAGTTGTTATACCGCCCATTATATATTCCTTTTGTTTTTATTTATGAATAAAAGATAATCAAGAATATAGCGAATGTCAAAGGTTAAGGAGTTTGAAAAATATAGGGAAGTGATAAAAAAAGGGAAAATAGAAGATTTTCTAATTTCCCTAAAATAAAAATGTTGTAATTGACTGTATCATAAGTGACTATTTCATCATTAATATCATCAAATGTTTTCAAAGCTTTAACATTCAATTTATACCTTTTTTAAAACATTTTTTAATAAATGAAGCATTAATAGCTTTTACAAATAGTTGGAAATTATCATGTATAATAATATCATGGTATAAATTATAAAAATGAATATCATGCGTATGAGAGCCAGAGTTATTGGGTATCATGCAACAATTCATGAGCAAGAACATGAGCTATTTTACTAATGCCTCCAAATCCATCCCTTGCTTTCTTAATTAGTCTTTGTTAAGAACAATATAAGTATTTCCATCAGTCCAAGCTTCTGCTGTATCAGATGTTCCTATTTTAATTTCTCTTATGCTTAATTTTTCTGATCAGCTACATATAAAAAAGCAACAATTAAATAACCTATGCAAGAAGAAATAGAGTTAATTAAGGTTTTTTCCCCTAAAATCATCATATTCCTTCAAAGGAATGATATTATAAAAAGATGAATATTCAGCTCTTACCTGATTTGGTTTCATGTAGTTGTTTAGATATGTATTTTTTTCATAAAGATAAACATGAAATATGGAAATTTCCTTGCATATTTAAAAGAGTTTTTCAAGGATGTCATTAATATTATCAGCACTAACAAATCATAAATAACTTCATTAAAAACAAAGACTGTTTCAATAATATGATGTGCTTTTTTGAAGACATGTTACTCTTTCACCAGGGAGAAATTTTACCACTCCTCATTTTGTTCAACATATCAGAGAGCTAATTTTTCTATTTTGAATGTTAGGAATCATTTTACTTTTCATGGGAACAATTTATAATTAACTTCATAATCACCATTAACCATCTGGTTAATAATGTTTTTGATTTTATCATAAGATAACGCTTTACTTGCGGTTTGTTTACCAACAATATTATTCGATAGCTTTTACACTTTTTTATCAAGCTTTTTCCATACAGGACAATCAGAAACAATGATGTCATTTCTTGCCATGTTAAGTGAGAGTCGAACATTAGGCTAGCAATAACTGTTCCTCCTCATAATCCTAAAAAGTGAACAAGGGAAAGATTTAAACTTTTACTCCAAGATTATAGACTGTAAGTTCACCATGTTTTCTTTTAACTCAATCCAAGCTTCATCTGTTTCATAAGGCCATTTTGTATTTAATGGGTTTTTATTAATAAGCTTGTTATTAAGATAGACGTTAGCTTGTGCAGATTTGGCTAAGGATGTAAGTTCAACTTGAAAGTAATTAAGATTTGTTGCTGATTGTGTTTCATAAAAAAGACCATCAATAACTAAACCTGATTCTGACGGGATCTAATTCTTTTATTTCATAATCTAAACCCTTATTTTTAATATCAACGTCCATAGAGAATGTATTAGTTTTCCAGACAGAGAACAAAAATTCCACATTTGAGCACGACCAATACCAAACTGTCCATAAGTTCTTTACTGGCGCGCGCCAGGGCAAGGCCATGGCGTTGGCCACTGCCGCAGGGTTGGACTGGCCCTGGGCCTGCCATGTGGCGCTGGCGGGGATGGGGCTGGCGACGTTGTTCAAGGTCGCACCCTGGACCTTTGACGTGGTGGGCGCCTGGCCGGCCGGCGTATCCGCTCGCCAGGGCATTGGCTATAAATGCCTGCGTCAACCTGTTGCCGCAACCCACGCCGGGAATGGGAATGCCCCCGCACACGCCTGGCGCGAAGCCTTCCAGCGCGGCCGTTTACGAACCTGCTCAACCCCAAGGCGCTACGGATTCGGCGAAGCGTACCTGCAAGTTATCCACAACCGGTTGCGGCTGGGTGTAATCCGTCAGGTTGGGCTTGTGCAGCGAATAACCCACGGTGTGGGGCTGTGGCAGGTGGGAATACCAGTGCCAGCCGTAAAAGCCCGCGGCCAGCACCAGTACCAGGGCCAGCGCGCCGCCCGCAGCCTGGCGCGGATAAGCCCGGGCCTTGTGGCCGACGTTGACCAGGCCGTTGCCTGTGGCTTGCAGCCAGCGCGGCGGCTGCCACTGGCCGAACAGGCTGCGCGCCAGCCATCGAACGGCGCTGAACAGGACACTCACCACTGAGATCAAGGCCCCGAAAAAACGGCGGCTGGTCGCTTTTAACGAATCAAACATGGTGAGCATCCCTGGCAATGTGTCGCGTATCTTACACGTCTCTTTGATACAAAAGATGACGGCAAATGCGCCGCAAAGCTCAGGCTTGCTGTACGAAGGTGAGGCGTATCGCAAAACCGATCAAAAGACTGCCAAACAGCCATTGCTGAAGGCGTCTGGGCGGACGGGCTGCGTTCCAGCCAGCGGCCGATTCTTGCGCCGGCCAATCCATAGCAACTGTCGAATCCCAGGCCGACCGCCACCAGAATCGCCCCCAACAGCGCAAACTGCGCAGTCACCGATGCGCCGTGTGGATCAATGAATTGCGGCAGCAGCACGGAGCAGAACAGCAGCGCCTTGGGGTTGAGCAGGTTGGTCAGCAAACCCCGCTGGAAGGCTTCGCGCCAGGCATGTGCCGGTGCCGTGCTGTGCTCGGCGTTCAGGTTGGGCAGCAGGTTTGAGCGCAGGCACTGCACGCCGATCCACAGCAGATACGCCGCACCGCCCAGGCGCACCACATCGAAGGTCCAGGGTGCGACCTTGAACAGGGTCGCCAGGCCCATCCCCGCCAGCGCCACGTGGCAGGCTCGCGCCAGGCCCAAGCCGCCTGCGGTTGCCAGTGCCATCGCCTTGCCCTGGCGGGCGCCGGTAGAAAGAACTTATGGACAGTTTGGTATTGGTCGTGCTCAAATGTGGAATTTTTGTTCTACTGTCTGGAGAACTAATACATTCTCTATGGACGTTGATATTAAAAATAAGGGTTTAGATTATGAAATAAAAGATAATCTTCCGTCAGAATCAGGTTTAGTTATTGATGGTCTTTTTTATGAAACACAATCAGCAACAGATCTTAATTATTTTCAAGTTGAACTTACATCCTTAGCCAAATATGCACAAGCTAACGTCTATCTTAATAACAAGCTTATTAATAAAAACCCATTAAATACAAAATGGCCTTATGAAACAGATGAAGCTTGGATTGAGTTAAAAGAACATGGTGAACTTACAGTCTATAATCTTGGAGTAAAAGTTAAATCTTTCCCTTGTTCATTTTTAGGTTGTGGAGGAACGGTTATTACTAAGCCTAATGTTCGACTCTCACTTAACATGGCAAGAAATGACATCATTGTTTCTGATTGTCCTGTATGGAAAAAGCTTAATAAAGATCTGCAAAAGCTATCGAATAATATTGTTGGTAAACAAACCGCAAGTAAAGCGTTATCTTATGATAAAATCAAAAACATTATTAACCAGATGGTTAATGGTGATTATGAAGTTAATTATAAATCTTTCCATGAAACTAAAATGATTCCTAACATTCAAAATAGAAAAATTAGCTTATCTGATATGTTGAACAAAATGAGGAGTCATAAATTTTCTATTGGTGAAAAAGGTGATATTGTCTTAGAAAAAGCACGTATCTCTGAAACAGTCTTTGTTTTTAATGAAGTTATTTATGATTTGTTCAGTGCTGATAATATTAATGACATCCTTGAAAAACTCTTTTTAATATCCCAAAATGCAGTATTTCATGTTTATCTTTATGAAAAAAATACATATCTAAACAACTACATGAAACCAGATCAGGTAAGAGCTGAATATTCATCTTTTTATAATATCATTCCTTTGAAGGAATATGATGATTTTGAAAAAACCTTAATTAACTCTATTTCTTCTTGCATAGGTTATTTAATTGTTGCTTTTTTATATGTCACTGATGAAAAAATTAAGCGTAGAGAAATTAAAATAGGAACATCTGATACAGCAGAAGCTTGGACTGATGGAAATACTTATATTGTTCTTAACAAAGAACTAATTAAGAAAGCAAGGGATGGATTTGGAGGCATTAGTAAAATAGCTCATGTTCTTGCTCATGAATATGTACATAATACCAATAACTCTGGCTCTCATACGCATGATATTGATTTTTATAATTTATACCATGATATTACTATACATGATAATTTCCAACTATTTGTAAAAGCTATTAATGCTTCATTTATTAAAAAATGTTTTAAAAAAGGTATAAAATTGAATGTTAAAGCTTTGAAAACATTTGATGATATTAATGATGAAATAGTCGCTTATGATGCATAAATAACATTTTTATTTTAGGGAAATTAGAAAATCTTCTATTTTCCCTTTTTTTATCACTTCCCTATATTTTTCAAACTCCTTAACCTTTGACATTCGCTATATTCTTGATTATCTTTTATTCATAAATAAAAACAAAAGGAATATATAATGGGCGGTATAACAACTATTGCAGCACGATTTAAAGATGGAGCAATTACAAGCTTTCGAGTAAAAACAGGCCCTTGCTTTAATTTATGCTTTACTGAGGATGATTTTAAAAAAGAAATGAATACTTCATCCATTCAAGATATAATTTCAAGAATAGATATCCCATTAACAGAAAATGAAGCTATAGAAAAATATCATGAAATCAGTTTGGGTTATAATTTATTAGCCCCTTATAATTATGGAATTACATTTTATGATTATAAAAACCAAATAGTTTATACTATTGGAGATAATCTTAGCGCAACAGAATATAGTCTCTCTCACTTTTATTGGAGTCCTCTTTATGATCCGTTAATTAAACAACAGCAACCCATTAAAGAAAAACACATTAATCAAATAGAAAAGCAGTTAAGCTATAAATACTTACGAGAAATAATTAACTTTAAAAACCTTAAAAACATGAATGCATTTTATGATATAGATGGGGTTCAACTCAATATGCAAGATTTAGATACTTTTGATGCATATAAAAACCTTTTTGATGAAAACGGTGATCTTATAAACAAATATTCTCGACTTAAAGTTATTATTCCGGGATGGCAATCCTATACATCCAAAAATAATTATGAACAACTTTATAATTATCTTATTAAAGAAAATATCTTAAATGAAGCTGATAAGGTAGGATGGAATCTATTTTATCAAGATTTAGGATTATTATAATCAATAAAAAGAGGAGTAATCCTCTTTTTGTATAAATAATAAGCTAACAATAATATTTATTGAAAAAATATTAAAGTTTAAATTAAAGGTGACGATAATAGTCTTACTGGCGAGTTATGCCATGTTATTATCAAATAATAACTCACTTTTAAATATAAATTAATATAAGGATTAAATATGTCTGTTATCAATACAAATACCCTTTCACTTGTTGCACAAAACAATCTTAATAAATCCCAATCATCTCTTGGAACGGCAATCGAACGTTTATCTTCTGGTTTACGTATAAATAGCGCAAAAGATGATGCGGCTGGTCAAGCTATTTCTAACCGCTTTACTTCTCAGGTAAGTGGATTGAATCAGGCATCTCGTAATGCTAATGATGGTATTTCTATGTCTCAGACAGCAGAAGGCGCTTTGAATGAGATAAATAATAACTTACAACGTATACGTGATTTAACTGTTCAAGCTAAAAATGGTACAAATAGTTCAACTGACTTAACATCTCTTCAGGATGAAGTTAAAGCACGTTTAGCAGAAGTTGATCGTATTGCTTCTAAAACTACTTTTAACGGTATTAATCTTTTAGATGGTACAGCAGGTGCAGCAGGAAAAGTTAATATTCAAGTAGGTGCTAATGACGGTGATACTATTACAATAGATCTGTCTGCAGCAAAAGCAGATACAACTACTCTTGGTGTTAAAGCTCTTGATATGACTACTGTAAACGCTGCTGACGACACTTCATTGGAAACTATCGATGCTGCTATTGCTAAAATAGATACCGCTCGTTCTGGCCTTGGTGCTACTCAAAACCGCTTTGAATCTACTATCAGCAACCTTAATAATACAGTAACTAATTTATCTTCTGCTCAATCTCGTATTCAAGATGCTGACTATGCAACAGAAGTTTCAGCTATGAGCCGTGCTCAGATTCTTCAACAAGCAGGCACATCTGTTCTTGCAAAAGCAAATCAGTCCACTCAAAGCGTATTATCTCTTCTTCAATAATATTAAGTATTTATTTAATCATAAGGAGCTTCGGCTCCTTTTTTTATATTTTAACTTATAATTTAAATAAATACTTGTTTTTGTTAGTTGTAATACAGTATAATGACATTCGCATATTAACTAACAAGGAAAATTCATGAAAAATAAAATCGCTCTAATCGTTGCTTCATCCACACTTATGTTTTCTTCTCTATCTTTTGCTGATCCTGATACTAATTTCTTTACCACTGTTCAAGTTGGCACTCTAGGTCCCGGTCTTAATCTTGGCTATAAATTCAATCCTTATTTTGATATCCGAGCTAACGTAAATGGTCTTAAATATAATCGAGATGTGGATGTTAATGATGTTAGTTATGATGCAAACCTTCGTTTATTAACTGCTGGTCTATTGGCTGATTATTATCCTTTCGCAAATGGATTTAGATTGACTGCAGGCGCTTATTATAACGGAAATAAACTTACTGGTAATGGACATTCCAATAAAGATTATTATGGTATTGACCCAAATGATTATGGTTATGAAAAAGCGAGTGTAGAATATAAGAAATTTGCTCCTTATGTTGGATTTGGGTATCAAACTAATGATGAAGATAGTAATTGGATCTTTACTGCTGATTTAGGCGTCCTATATCAAGGCAAGGCGCGTGTAAGCAACAGTACAGTATGTTATAATGGTCTTGTTTGTTCAGCTCTTCAAAATGAGATTGATAAAGAAAACGCAAAACAACGAGATGATATACAGGATAAAGCAGATAAGCTAAAATGGTATCCCGTAGCAAGTATTGGTATTGGATATCGCTTCTAAATACTAAAAAGGAGAGTGCAACTCTCCTTTTATTTATTCATAGCTTTTTTAAATGCCTCGTTAAACATTTTTTTATATTTTTCACTTTTTTCTGGAGTTAGTTTTTTTACTCCAACTTTTTCATAATAAGCTTCTCGCTCTTGCTCATTCATACCAAAAGTTCCAGTAACCAATTTCTTCTTAGCTACGTTAGCTATGGCTACATCTACTATTTTTTTTCTTTGCTCATCATTTAAAAATAATAAACTCACTTTTTCTTTTTTGAAAGAATATAATCCTAATACTTTTAATAATTTATTTAACATAGATTACTCCATACCTTGTTTTTTAAAATAGTCTAAAATATCACTTATGAATTTTTCTTTTTCGACACTTTCTTTTTGTGATAAAGGATTTCTTCTCTTTAATAAGAAATTTGAATATGCTTCTTTTTTTTCAGTCAATCCAATTTTCCACTGAAATATTGCATTTTCAATTAAATCCTTCTGATCGTTTTCTGAAAATTCATTTTTATCAAAAGATATAAAATATATTACCTCATTAGTTTCCAATGAATAGATACGCGCTTCACATTTATTTGTAATATGATCTATTTTATCTATAACACCATAATACTCTTGGTTTTCACATTCAGACATTTTAAATTTTTCCTTTTAGAATATAAGGCTAATTTGATCTCGCTTATCTTTTATTATTGTTTTTTTAGTCAGTTTTTCTAATAGCATAGAAACCCCTTAATTACCGGATATGGCTTTTGTCCTACCTGACCTTTTATAATTTTATTTTACTTTACTTTAAAGCTATTGGTTTACTATATACTATAAGCTTATTTATTTCAATATTCATATTTTTTGAATTTCGATCTTGAAAAAAAATCTATAAGATTTACTTTGTTGTATACATAATTAAATAGGAATATTTATGAAAAAATATATTGGAAATATTTTAAAAGTTTTGATCATATCTTTTATTGGATATGTTCTATTTCATTTTTCGAAAAGTGGAACAGAACTATTAATTTATTCGTTAGAATTTGCTTTATTTTCTTTCCTTATAAGAGAGATCGTTTTGATTATTTCTGATGCTAAAGATGAAATAAAATCTTATGAAGAGAAAAAGAAATCTAAATATTTAGAAGATATAAAGCCTACCTTAACGCCAACAGAAAAACTGTATTTGGAAACAAAAAAAGATCTCCCTTATAAAATATTAAAACAAGATCTTGATATATTTAGATCTAAAATGAAGAATAGAAGGTGATAATACAATAATGAATATTAACAATAAAATATTTTATACTTATTTTGGAAGTCTTTTTATATGGGTTTTACCTTTTTTATTTTATCAGGATTTTTATCGTGATGACTATACTCGTGTTGTTTCTGGATACGCTGGTTGGGAAAATGCAGGAGGACCACTAGCATCTTTATTGCATTATTTACTCAGTATGAATATTGGTGAAATATATAACTTGTATCCGCTACCATTATTTTTATCTGTTTTTTTACTTTCTTTTACATTCTATTATTTACATACTTATATAAAAAGCAGTTATTCTATTTCTAATTATGCTTTAATACCCTCAATACTTTTTATTGTTTGCAATCCATTATTTATTCAAAATTTTGCTTATCAGTATGATGTTTTACCTATGTCTATTTCTATTTGTTGTAGTATATTTGCTTTTTTATTTTGTAATTACAGTAAATCTAAATTTTTATATTCTTTATTACTTATTTTCTTATCATTAAATTTATATCAGCCCTCTATTAATATTTTTATTAGTCTATGTATTATAAATTTATCTTTTCCAATTATATCCTCAATTATTACTAAAATGAAGATTATTTATATTCAGGGGATAAGTTGTATTTTAAGTGTTGCTATTTATTATGTATTGGTATTTATTATTTCTCCAATAAAACCTATAAGATCTGAAAAAATATCCTTAACTGAATTACCTCAACATTTTTTAGTTAATATTCACCATTTATATTCAATTATAGAAAAATTTTACTTTAACTATATCATAACTATTTTTTTATTAGTTTTATTTTATGTATTTTGGATTGTATTTTCTTGGAGAATAAAACGAAATATTTTTAATATGTTTACCCCTATATTTTTATTTATTTTTATTTGGGGACCATTATTATTACTAAAAGAAGAAATGCTATTCCCAAGAACTTATATTACTATTGGTTTACTTTTGGGATTGCTTTCTTTATTTATTTCCGTCATAAATAAATATCTTGTAATTTTTTCATATTTATTTATTTCATTCTTTTATTTTATTGTTATTTCTTTTTGTTATACTCAACACCAACAATTTTTATTTGAAAAAAAGATTATTAGTGAAACCATTAATGAAATCTCAGAACATAAAAATCTATATTCTACATTGATGATTTTTAGTTATGGCAATATGCCTTCCTCACCTGAAATATTAAAAATTAAACAAGTTCTTCCTTATTTAGCTATTATTCAAAAACCTTCTTATAGATGGGAGACTAGATTTAAAATGGCTATCTTAGGATATGATTATACAAATTCAATGTATACTTATACTATCGCTGATAATACAGAAGAATGGTCTAAAGTATGTGAGAAAGGACTTGATGATATTTTTTCTCTAAAAATAAAAACAGATTATAGTGATGTTTTTTATGATAAAAATAAAAAGTATACATCTATATGGTTTAGAGATAAAAACACTTCTATTTGTGATTACAAACCTTTAACTTTTGATGCTGAGTAAATAAAATGAATAATAAAAATACTTATAATGCTTTAATAATAATAACATGGATTTTACTTAATATTAGTTATATTGTTGTTAATCTACAATTTCCTATTATTACTAATACTCCTTTAATAATGCTTAATATATTTTTTAATAAATATAATATTATTTTTACTTCTTTAAGTTTTATGATATCTTCTTTTCTTTTATTTTATACAGTTATTAATATTAAAGTTCGATATTCATTTGGTGTATGCAAATCATTAATTATTTTATGTTTAATCGCTAATCCTTTTACATTAAAATATATAATTAATCCAGTACCTATAATATTACTTATTCCTTGGTTATTTATTTTATTTTTAATTCATATTTTCTTTTACTTAAAACCAAAGAAAATAACTTAATACTTTTTTTCTTTTTGATTTTACCAATTTCTTTAATTTTTCCTTATGCAATTATTATTACTACTCAAATTTTATTATTAGATTACATTTATAATATTTTTTCAAACAGAACAGATAAAAAACCTTTACATCATATAGCTTTTATTATGTTAATTATCTATTTTGTTGTTTTTAATGTTGTTTGGAAAGATTTAAACGATTTTTCTGATGATTTAAGCCTAGCTTATTTTTCATTTATTAATATGAGTTTATCTATTTGGTTAGTTTTTCTTATTTTTTCTATTATTGGATTCTTTTTATACTTCATTATTAATATTAGGAAAGAAATCAACATTTTAAATTTTTTAATATATATTATTCTTATTCCGGTAGGATGTTTATCCTTTTCTTTTAACTCTTTTAATTATCCTTTCTTTATTATTTTACTTGGCTATTCTTTTTTTAATATTGGGCAAATATCTTCTAAATATTCCCAAGTTTTCACCATTATGTTTATAACATTGACGCTATCTTCATTTTTCTCAACTCTAAATAATTATAAAATGCAAATGATTTTTAGTAATAATATTATCGAAAGTATAAATAAAAAAATAGAATACAACGCTACTTACTATATCATTAATAACCTTCCTTATTCCCCTATTCTTAAAGGGAATTCTATTTATCCTCATAAATATTGGGATAATTTATATCTAAAAAATTCCTCATGGAATAATATTAAAAAAGATAAGAACGTAATACTCATTTATAAGGATCAAGATTTTCTCATTGATAGGCTTAACAATGATTTTTATTTACAATCATATGAAAATGATAACAAGTATTACTCTCTGATAAAAAAAGATGGATTTTCTTACATTTTTTTCAAAAAAACCTAGTAATCAATAACGTTATGTTCTATACTAATCAGGTATTCAAGGACTTACTTTATTATTTTCACTCTTTATAGGAGACAGCATATGACATTATTACAGTCAGTTGGGGTTTTGCTTACCTTTGCTGCCATTGTTTCATTTATTAACCACAAATTTTTAAGATTGCCTCCTGCTATCGGCATGGTGGCGGTTTCAACAGTATTTGCGATGCTTTTATTGCTATTTAACGGTAGCTCACATGGTGCATTGCTATCAGGAATCATCCCTGAGATTAAAAAGTTTGATTTTCATGGATTTTTGCTTCATGGCATTTTGGCTTACTTACTTTTTGCTGGGGCAACCAAAGTCGATGTTTCAGGTCTAAAAAAATGGGCGGCACCGATTGGTAGCCTAGCAAGCTTTGGCGTAGTCTGTTCAGCATTTACTACCGGAGCTATTCTTTGGTCAGTGGCAGGGTTTTTTGGTTTTGATTTACCTTTTATTTGGGCATGTTTATTTGGTGCTTTGATTTCTCCAACAGATCCAATCGCAGCGTTAGGTATTGTTAAAAGTATTAATGCTCCAAAACATTTAGAGAAAAAACTAGTAGGCGAAAGCTTGTTTAACGATGGTACCGGAGTTGTTTTATTTTTGACTATTTTAGCTGTTATTCAAGGTCAGGATTTATCAGCCGTTGATGTTGCTCTTATGCTAACTCGTGAATTGGTTGGAGCAGTTCTTCTTGGTTTACTTTTGGGTTATGCTGTTTATTTAGCATTGAAAGAGATTGATGATTATGCTGTCGTAATCCTCCTAACATTCGCTCTTGCTACTGGATCATACGCACTGGCAGAAGCTGTTCATGTTTCAGCACCTGTATGTACAGTCGTATGTGGGTTGTTTATTGGTCATGTTATTAAAGAAAACCTTTCTGAAATGACACATGATCATGTAGATAAGTTTTGGGACTTTATGGATGAAACCTTAAATGCTTGCTTGTTTGCTTTAATGGGATTAGAACTGCTTGTATTAGAGTTTTCTTGGATGAATGTTCTTTTAGGTCTTGTAGCATTCGTAGCAACGATTTTGGGACGTTTTGTAGGTGTGGCGGTACCATTAGCTCCATTTAGAAGAAAAATCCTTAAAGGAACTATTCCTGTCTTAACTTGGGGTGGCTTACGTGGGGGGATTTCATTAGCACTTGCGTTATCATTACCTGCAGGAGAGTTATCTGGATTGTTAGCAACATTAGCTTTTATCACTGTTATTCTTTCCACTCTTGGACAAGGGTTAACTTTGAAATATGTTGTTCAGCATTACCACAAACCAGTAGAAAAAGTT
This sequence comes from Scaptomyza reducta, assembly GCA_035044485.1. Lineage (NCBI taxonomy): Eukaryota > Metazoa > Arthropoda > Insecta > Diptera > Drosophilidae > Scaptomyza > Scaptomyza reducta. Next base: position 23,215 of record JAWNNV010000697.1, on the reverse strand, counting down.
ATCGAAAAATAGTAGATACTTCTCAAAAAAAGCCCTTTTCGAAAGGGCTTTTTTATATTCTTAATATGCTATTGCTTAATATTTAACCTTATTATGCTTCAAAAAATAGCCCATCTATAAATTAATGTAAAAGAGATTTATCTTAAAAAATAACAACTTTTATTGATTCCTATCAATCTTTTCATTTTTTATACGTTACTTTTTTGACAAGTCGTGCTTTATCTTATAAAACTAGTTACTGTATGTGAATAATAATAATTGTTTCTTCGGGAGCAATTATTTTATTTGGTTTTTTCACGAATATATAGTAAGGTGACTTACTTTTAATGGAATGGATATAAAAAATGATTAAAAAGAGCAACTTGGATAACAAGCTAGCCCTATTGGATAAGCAAAATGATATCCCGAATTCATACCTAAATAATATAAATACTGATGGTAGTTTAAATAATAATATTAACTTGAATTTTAAGATAGGAAACACTCAACAAAAAACAAAGTCAACATTTTTAGCAATAGTTGTCGCTTTAAGCTTCTTAGGTTCGGGGACTTATATTTCAAACTTAAAGAAAGCTAATGAAAACACTGTTAATCATGGACAGACAGAATTTGAAAATAAACCTATTAAGATTAATTCTCAAATTCACCTTAAAAGCAATAATAATAATATCATAAGAAATATGACAGCATCAGTTGTCGAAAATAATCTGTTTGAGAATAAAGTATTAATTAGCTCTAATGATAGCAGTATGATTTACCCTCTCACTATTGAGAATAAGAGTAAACCTACACAAAAACAGAGTTTCTTATTAAAGAAGGATAAAGAAACCTCTGATTTGGTAAAAACTGATCAAAGTAAAAAGGCGCTTACTGTAAAGCAATCTAACTTAGCTAACGCAGTAACAGAAAAATATAATGTTAATAAAACCTCGGCTGAGAAAATAATTACAGAAGCTTATAAGGTTGGTAAAAAACGTGGTATTGATCCTGAAATATTGATTGGTATAACGGCTGTTGAATCTGGATTTAATCCTAAAGCAAAGAATCGTTCTGGTGCTATTGGATTAACACAAGCTCTACCAAGAGCGCATCCTGAAAAGATAAAGAGAGTAAAAAGTAGTGGTGGTTCAATGTATGACATTCATACCAATCTTGATGTTGGAGCTGAAATATATGGAGAGCTTTTAGATAAATATAATGGTAATACTATTTTAGCTCTTCAAGCTTATAATGGCTCAGTAAAAGATAAAAAGAAGAGATACTCTAAAAAAGTAATGAATGCTATTACAACTCTAAAAACAATGAGTTTAGCTTCTAATAATTAAATTAAAACTCTTGAATATAAAAAAGACAGGTCATCCTGTCTTTTTTTTGCATTTTTAAGTATTTTCTTAAAAATAATTTTGTTTTTTATTATGATATGATTATATATAAAAAAAATCTAATTTATTAAAGGGATATACGATGAAAAAAAATATTTTAGCAATGGGTTTATTAACTTCTTTATTTATGTCTTCTGCAAATGCAGAATATTTAGGTATAAATGATTTAGCCATGAAATCAGAGAATACTTCTTTAGCTTTTATGAATGCTATTAAATCTACTAATTACGATTTAGTTAAACAATGGATTGATCAGGGATATAAATTATCTTATAAAAACTCAGATAAAGAATGGTGCGTTGTTTCAGCAAAAAATGTTAGCAAATATTCAAACGTTCCTACAAACAAAGTATCAATTTATTAGTGCATTAAAAGTTTCTGCAAGTAGCGGAAATGAAGCTTTACTTTTACTTCCAAGTGAATGTGATGGATTACCATTAGTTCGTATATCAGCGGCATTTAGATCAATGTATTCTATTGATGTTGCGAAATATAATAGTGAAATAAAGAAAACCAATGATTATATCTATCAAGAAAAAATTTATAATTTATATGAACTTATTTCTGAAAATCTTCCTGAAGCTCAATATGAAGAATATTATCCTGTTTTGATGAACTCTGATACCCCAGCGAGTATTAGGATTGATGCTTTAAATAAATTTTTAAGTGGGTATAAAAAAAGAGACAGTATTCTAGATCCTGCTGAAAAACCTTATCATGATACAGTTCTTGAAATAAGTAAAACTCCAACTGATTCTGCTTATGATACATTAATCTACGGTATAACTAATCCGGGTTATGTTATTATGGATAGATTATTCTCTGATTATGTTAAAGGTCTAAAAGATTATGTAGATGTCTATAAAAAACATCCTGATGGTCCTAAATTTAATATGGAAACAATTAAAAATGGCGGTGCTGATTTAAGTAAATATAATCTTTCTGATTATAATGAAATGGATTTAGATACTTTAATTCAACTTAATGGAGCATTAAAAATGATGAAAATACTTTTGGATAGTGGAATATATGATATAAACTCCCAAAATTCTGATGGTAATACTGTATTTCATAAAATCTTTGATAGAAGTTTAACTTTTAGGTAGAATTAAATACAGTCCTTTTGCTGGTTCGTTTATTAGATACTTTTTAGAAAATGGAGCTAATCCATTACTTGAAAATAAATCAGGCAAAACTGCTTATTTAATATTTGAAGAAAATAAGAAGGATAATTCTTCTGATAGTTATAAAGGCATTCCAGCTATCAGTGATGCGTTTATACAAAAAGAATATAAAGACTAAAGGAATATATTATGAATAACATTAACAATAAATGGGTTATTGGAAGTTTTATTTTTTCTATTCTATATATTTTTTTAGAAATCACATTTAATCTCGGACTTATTGATTTTATTAATTCCAAAAATACAGAAATAAGTACATTTAATAAATTAGAAACTCTTGGAAGAATTCTTTCTTCCATTGGTTTTTCCTTATTTTTAACTAAAATATTACTTGTATTTTTAAATAAAATTAATCGTTATGCTTCAGCTATATTCTTTATTTGTTTCGCTTCTATTTTTTATATTAGTGAGACGGTTATATTTAATAAAATTGTAGATAATTTAACTCCTCAGCAAAAGTTTTATTCATATACATTTGGGGTATACCGTAATTTAGCTCTTAATGGACAAATAGAGAAGAGCATTTTTAAAGATGATGAACCACAATACGATCAGGTTTTAAACTCAATGATAGGCGTTTTAGCTAATCAAAATACAATTTCACAACATATTAGTAATGAAACAAAAAAGTTTTTTGCTATTGAGTTTAATTTGGATGAGAAATCATTATCAGAAGCATATGATAAATTAAAACCATTATCTGTAAGTGATGATACTGTTTATGAATATTATAAACGTTATGTCATAGAATCTAGAAGAGTGGAAAATTATCATGGCCCATTTAAAGATAAATATATTTCTAACTTCACTAAAACGATAGGAATTCCTCCCTCATTAAGTGAAAAAGATTTTGGAATAGCTTTTAGGGAAAAATATACACCTAAAACTGATTATAATAAAATAATCATTGTTCCTAAAAATGATAAAATAAATATGTCTCAACTTACACTTGCTGATATTCCAGACAATTTAGATAAAACTCATTGGATTGCTTTTATTAATAATCATATACAAAACTCTATTTCACGAGCATCTTTAAATATTGATAATATTGAAAGGCTTCCTCATTCAAGAAATATCATTTCATCTGTAATTATTATTCCAATCGCTATTATATTGAGTTTATTTGCTATAATACTTAACATTACTTTATTGATTTCAAAAAAATATAAAATTATAGGTGGAGCGTTTTTATTAGTTGTTATTAGTGTTGCTTCTTTATGGAGTTACAACCCTTATAATATTAACATTTTCCTTAATAAGGTTATAGGTCTTGAAGCAAGGTTTATTCAAATATTAAATCCCTATAAAGATGTTATTCATTCTACTTTTGTTAACGATAATAATCCTAATACATTTGATATCGTTAGAATCGAAAAACCTAATATTCCTGATATGCGCTCATCAGTAGATAAAATAAAAGAAGAGTTTGAAAAATTAACAGAGAGTAATAATACAAGTGAAATTCAAAAAGAAAGTATAGGTAAAGAAATATATGTTAATGATGAAAAACTCAATGATAAAAATTACTATGGAGAATTAAATAAAAAAAATCCATATTTGAAATAATAAAAAAAGAGAGATTCGTTCTCTCTTTTATTTTTATATAAATCTAATAGTTATAATACTCTATTAAAATACACGATTCTTTACTATTGACCTTTTATTATTTTTTTATTACCAATGAATAACAAATAAATTGGAAATATCATAAAACTTAACCTATATTTTCAAAACATGTACTTATTTTTTTCCGAGGAACCAATGAAATTTAAAAAAACAGTTATTAGCTTATCGCTTATTTTTTCTTTTTTTGCGGGTAATTGTTATGCGTATAATGAAGATCTTTTTCAATCAGATAGCGCTTCAAGTTCCCCAGCAACTTTAAATAATAAAAAAGCACCAGCGCCTTTAATAAAAAAAGAACCATCATCTACACCAGTGGCAACTGCTCCACTATCTTCTGTTATACAAGTAGATAAAAAGCCAATAGATGATCCTAAAAATAATAAGATTGTTTTACAGCCTATACCTGATACAACTCCAAAAGAGAATAAAAAAATTAGGTTGCCTTCTGCTTTTGAAGATACAACACCTGTAACTAAAATGATTGATTATAATGAATACCTTAAAAATCAAAAGAAAACAGAAAAACCCAAACCTGTAAAACAAACAACTAATCAAACGAATGAAACTCCTGAACAATATGTTGATAATTTTTTTTGATTATAATGAAAAAAGCTCCACTCAAATAAAAGTGAATACAAATAAAGACAGTAATCTAGAAAATAATATTAGTAATTTCTTTGCTCAATATAATAACAGTGCTAACCAATCTGATAAAGAGCAAGATACTAAAAAGACTAGTGATAAAGATAACAAAGGATCTTTGCTATCTCCTCAAAAGTCTACCAGTAATAATCCTATAAATAGTATACAAAAACCAAAAGTTCTTCTGAAAGATGAGTTAAAGAAAAACCAAAAAGATAATATTTCTTTAATACCTATCCCGGAAACTTTACCAAAGCGTCAATATATCCCACATGCTATTAGAGGAGATACTGTTAGTCCTAAATTATTAGGTTCGGAAGTCTATATTCGTATATTTAAAGAAGATCATTCTCTTGAAATGTATCTTAAACAAGGTGAAAAATTTTATTTAGCAAATGTTTATGATATTTGTACATTTAATGGTGGCTTAGGACCAAAAAAATATTCAGGTGATAATAAAAGCCCGGAAGGTTTTTATAGAGCTAATTTAGATAGCTTAAAACCTAATAGCAGCTATTATAAAGCTATTAATATTGGATTCCCTAACAACTTTGATAAAAGTCATGGTTATACTGGACAATACCTTATGATTCATGGAGGATGTAAATCTATTGGGTGTTACGCAATGACTAATGACTATATTAAGGAGATTTATCAGTTTGTTCAAGCGTCTTTTAAAAATGGACAACGAACAGTTAATATTGATATTTTCCCTTTCAGAATGACTGATGAAAATCTTACGGCTCATAGAACTTCACCCAATTATGATTTTTGGAAACAATTACAACCGGGATATAAATATTTTGAAGTCTATCGAAAACCTCCTGAAGTTAATGTAGAAAAAGGTAAGTATGTTGTTAATATACCATCAAACTTCCAAGATCCAGAAAACGCACCTATGTTTGCTAAGAACTAACTTTAATATACCCACATTCCTATGTGGGTTTTATTTTTCTTGCGCCCAATCACTCTTTACTATATAATAATGTCATATTATTAGTGCTAAAACTGTATACTTCATTAATTTTTAAGGATAATATTGTGGATATTAATTTGAATAATTTTTTTGCCCCGGTTGCTTTTGATCTAATAGATTCTGTTATTGCAAAATATGAATATGAAAAAAAGACCATTATTCAAATATCAGAATCTATGCTAGATACTAAAAATAATCTATCTTCTGTTTTTAATCATTTTATTAGTGGTAATACCGATCAAAATAGTTATTATCGTTCTATTTCTCCATCTGTTTTATTCAAAACAGATGGAGCATTAAAATCACTTAGTGGGAGTTATTGGGATAGCATTCTAAATCTTACGGATGTTAGAAAAATTATGCCTCAGAAACGTAGAGAAGAATGGGATAAACAGATTAACAATAATGATACACCTGAATTTAATCAAGAAAATGTTAGAGCGACAATTACGTCATTATTAAATTCACGCGCTGATTTTATTTCAGAAAAAGTTGATGGAATATTTAATAATCTTTCTCGATCTCATGTTACAAATTGTCCAGAAGGATTCTATAGTCGAATGATTATGGGAAATGTCTTCCGTAATGGAAATGATTACCCTGACTATATCGAGGTTGGATATATTGATGATTTGCGTGATGTTGTTGGTCGAATCATGAAAGAGGTGATTACGCTTATGGAACGACATATAATATTTTAAGTAATGCTTATAAAAACTCAGGGAAATGGCAATCTATTGATGGCAATTCAATTAGAATTAAAGCCTTTAAAAAAGGTACGCTTCATTTAGAAGTTCATCCAGATATCGCGTTGGAATTAAATATTATTTTAGCACATCTTCACCCTACGGCTATTCCTGAAAAAAACAGGAAAAGAACTACAACCGTTAACAATAAAAATAAGGATTTTGTTTTAAATTATAATTTACTTCCTTTTGAAGTTCTTAAAATTATTAATGATTTAAAATGCCCTCCACTTAAAAGAGAGACACCAAATCGTTTTAATTCTAACAATGGATGGACGTATAATAAAAATAGTGTTTACATTCAGAATGATGTAAGTACAAATAATAAAAAAAATATTGAAGATATATTGTTATTTCTTGGAGGCATAAAAAACCAAATTAATATGGCTATATGGTATGAATTTGATTATGACATCCATCAAATTATAAGAGAAATTTCTAATACTGGCTCATTACCTGATGTTAAATCTTTTCAATTTTACCCAACGCCTGAAAGCTTAGCAGAAATGGCTATTGATTGGGCAGATATTGAAGAACATCATAAAGTCTTGGAGCCAAGTGCTGGACATGGTGGTATTGCTAAGTTTTTACTATTAGAAAATACAACATGCGTAGAAATTTCAAGTTTAAACTGTAATATACTTAAAGAAAAAGGATTTAAAGAAGTTATAAATGATGATTTTGTTAAATGGGCTTCTAATAATAATCAAAAATTTGACAGAATAATTATGAATCCTCCATTTAGTGAAGGTCGCGCTGAACTTCATACTAAAATGGCCTTTAATCTTCTTAAAAAAGAGGGTATATTAGTTGCTATACTCCCTGCGTCTTTTAAGAATAAAGAAATAATTAAAGGTGCTATTCATGAATATTCCGATATTCAATCTAATTTATTTTATGGAACAAGTGTTTCTGTTATTATAGTTAAAATTAAATATTGATTTTTATTTTAGTTTTCATTATAATATTTTTGTCTATTTGTGGATGGACGTTAAACTCTGATAGAAAAGGCATTGTTTTTTTTCTGACTAGGATGTTAATCAATAGCAATAATATTTCTTGAAGAATAAAAAAATACTTTTACCGCAATGGTATTTTTTAGGTCTGGGGTAGGACGGACTAAAATTAACGAACCGTAGTCAAAATATCGTTTTTTTGATGAATCCGAGTGGAATTGGGAAGGGGGAGCATACTAGAGTGTCCCTTCGACGCGAAGAGCAGCTAGACCCTACCTATAAATTCTTTATCCGGTAATGAGTCTTACCTGATATAAAACATGTAATAAGATCCACGAAGCGCCTGATACAGCCAGCAATAAGAGCACGAGGTATTCTGTTATTAAAGTGGAATAACATATTAAAGAGAGATTCGTCTCTCTTTTTTATTTGCATTCCTTGTAAAAATGTATTATTATTTATGTTCTGTCTTGTGGTGGCAAGACATTAATGCGAACAAGTAGTTCTTTTAGAACGAACTCAAGCTGAGTGCAGGATCTTATGATGCTAACTGGATAGTATAGATCGACACCTTAAGTGGTTTTCCAGCCACCATAAAATTTTATTGACAATTATTCTTTTTAAACATAGTATAATTGTTAACTACACCTCTCTGGCCTCTTCAAAAGGCTCATTAAGAGAGGTTCTTTTTAAAGACCAATGCGCCGGGAATAGGACCCGTCCTATTAGGTCTTTTTTTATTTCATATGGAGTTATAATGAAGAAAGATATGATTTTTGATTTAGGTCTTTATTTTCTAAAAAATATAACCAGAGATAAAAATAAAAAAAATCTTAATGATTTTATTATGCTTGTGGATATTTTTAGTCTTCATCGTAATTATCGCTGCTTAACTGATTCTCAATATTATTTCAAAAATAACAAACTTAATGTTTCAACATTGGATCAAGTGCTTCTTGATGAACAACAACTGGATAAAATTTTCTAGATAATGAAAATTCATATGATAATTTTTCTATTGCGACTTTTGATATATTAAAGGAAGCTGCTTTTATTTTTAACAATGATAAAGAAAAAACAGATGAGTATTTATCTAAATCAGTCCCTTCAATAATACCTGAAAATGACTTCTCTGATGAATTCTATCAATGTGTATTAGAACAAACAAACTTACCTAAGAAATATATTCAAGAAATGATTGATGATATGAAGTATCATCAATATATATATAAAACTTTTGCTTTATAAGGACTTTTTAAGTCCTTTTTTATTATTGTTTTGAATTTACATTAAATATAGTATATTATGATTTTATTTATAATAAGGTTAAAAAATGAACTCTTTACTTGATAATATAGCATTAGGATTACTTTTATTTACTCTTTTAATGATACTCTTTTTAATAATCTCTATTTATAGAAATTATTCAAAAAAACATTATATTTATGCCACTCTATTATTTTTCCCGCTTCTAATTTCAATAATATCAGGATTACTTCTTGGAGGCGGTTTAATCTACCCTTCTTTAAATATTCAGAATAAACAAGATAATATTGGTTATGTTACACATATTAATCAAGATAGTAATAATATTGTTTATATGCAGACAAATAAGAAATATACAATCACATTAAATGGTAAAGAGGGATGTATTCCAACTGATTGGGATAAACAGGACGAAATTAAACTTATTACTTATAATCATGGGAATACTAAAGTTAAATTTCCTGTAAAAGACATTAATCAATCACCTATTTGTGATATAATTAGTATCACTAACTAACTTAGGAAAAATATTATGAAAAAATATACTGTAGGATTTATTTTTGACACTGAAATGTCTCATGTTTTATTAATCAAAAAAACTAAGCCTGTTGAGCAAGCAGGATTATTTAATGGTATTGGTGGTAAATTTCGAAGATACAGATGTTGATTTTTCTGATTGCGTTAGCAGAGAAGTAAAGAAGAAGCAGGCTTGGATATACCAGCAGAGTTTTGGGCTGATGTAGGCGCTTATTCTGATAATGAGTATTTCCATGTAGCTATATTAACAACACAGGTTCCTTATTCAGTGTTAGAAGAAGCAAAATCTATAACAGAAGAAGAAGTTGTTATAATTTCGCTAAGAGATATTGAGAACATTCCTTTTGCAAATATGGGTGAAGAAATGCTTCTTCACTGTCAAAATACTTATATTTAAAATATTTTCAACTTTTTTTGCAAATAGACTTGTATAGTTCCGTTTTAATTTTTATAATATTTATATAACGTTATTTAATTTAAACAAAAAAGGGAATATATACTTATGTCAAATGAACCAACACAATACAAAGCTGATCAAGCAGTTGAACTTATTAATAGCCTTAACAGTGGTGTTATTGTTAAATTAGAGAAATTAAAAATAATGGTCTTAGTGTTGATCGTGTTTATGATAACAACTTAAATCCATTAATTTCTTTATTACAAACTGTGAACTTCAATACTGTTGAACTTGATAAAATCATTGAAGCTACAAACAAATTAACTGATAGTATTTATCACCCTAAAGCAGAGTTTGATGCTGATTATGACTTACGTTATAACTCTATCGAAAATGCTAATGAAAAAGTTGCTAATGCCGCTAATAACCTTGAAGTCGGTCAAACGATTAAACTTGGTGTTAACGATAACTATAAAGAGTTTATTCAAACAAATATGAATAAAGCTTTCCGTGATAATATTAGTATTTATGTTAACTCTATTGTGATGAATGATGTTTCTGAGCAAATGGAGTTCATTCAGAAAAAGGGATTGAAATTAGGACAATCTTCTGATGAAATCACTGTAGAACAAGAAAAATTTATGACTGCATTAAAATCTGGTGAACTTGGTTTAAGCGTTACAGAAAAGAATGATAAGTTAAGTAAAGAACTTAAGAAGTTCTCTTTATTTACAGAAGGTCAATTTGCTAAAGATCCGAAGACAATAGCTGAAGAAATCGTTCATTCTATTGATGGATATATGGATGATATTTATGCTCGTCGCAAAGAGAGAAGAGAAGAAGCTCCTAAATTTGGATTGGAAGTTGAAGAAACTAATGGTTATAACTACCAAAGACCACGCGCTAAAATCTAATTAATGCTATACTTTTTTTAAAGCCTGCTCAGCAGGCTTTTTTATTTCTTGATTTTCATTTTATTATTCTATATGATGTTTTTATGAAAAAATATAAAACAACAAAAAAACAAATAAATAAAATAGCTATCATAGATTTAGAATGCACATGTGATAATACTGGAAAAGTAATTCCGAGAAAGCAAATGGAAATTATTGAAATTGGATGTATTATTGCTGATATGAATGGTACCACTTTTAATGAATTTAACTGCTTCGTTAAACCTATTATCCATCCCATCCTTACCCCTTTCTGCACAGAGTTGACATCTATTACTCTAAGAGCAAGTTAATAATGGTTTAGAACTTGAAACGGCGTTGAATAATTTAGATAACTTCTTATTTGATGAGAATGTAGATGCTTGGGCTTCTTGGGGTGGATTCGATGCAAATCAGATTAAAAAAGATATTGTAAACCATCATCTAAAAATAGAAAACTTCCCCTTCCTTGAAATAAAACATATTAATCTTAGTTTAGAATATGTTAGTTCTAAAAATCTTAACAAGAAAGTGGGAGTTAGAAAAGCACTAAGTCAAAATAAAATGAACTTTATTGGCACTCCTCATAGAGGTATTGATGATGTTAGGAATATCGCAAGACTTATTCCATTCATCAATATTTTTTAACCTATACTCTTTATAGTGTGATATTTTCTGCTACGTTTACTTTTTTATTAATCTTTTGTTGACGTTCTTGAAGGAAAAGATTTATTTCTTTATTTTCTTTATTCCTTAATATTCCTGCAATGGTAAAAAAAGAAAAACCTATAAATGATAGTGAAATTGCAAAAATATTCATGGGAATATGTGTCCCATTACTAATATTTATAGAAGATATTATTAAATTTATTATATTTATAGAAATTGCTATAATGGTTAATGTTGATATTTTATTATTTTTTTTAATATTTACAGAAGTTTCTTCATTGATAAAGCAATTTATTCTACTATCTTTACTTTCATATAGAGTAAAACCAACATAGTCTCCTTCTTTAAAATAGATATCTTTATCTGTAATATATTTTTCATTGTTTTCTAATGTTATAGAATTCTCTATTTCTAAAATAGTTCGATACTCACCAGAGTTCTCATCTTTTTCTTTTTTTTCAATCACTTTATTTGTTATATTTTTTACATATCCAGATATAATTTTCATTTATTATCCTTTAACTATTTATTATTTTATTTAATTTTTGTTATTAATTAAACCGTTAACCTTTGAATATATAATTTCATATGATCATTTGATCATTTGATTTTAAGAACAGTTAAAATATTAACTTTTTAGATTTTCTAAGATTGTAGTTTCAATCATTTGCTCTCTGATATCTAAGTAAGCTGCTTGTTTTTGAGCTAATGCCGTATCTTTTTCAAGAGCTATATCTATCGCTCTATCAATATCTAATATATCAAATATATCATTGGCTTGCTCAAGTGATAAACTCTTGCCAAGTTGAGACGCAACTATTATAATATCATCAGTAGTTAACTCAAATCCTAAATCCATATCCATAAAACCTCGCCTATTTTTTAATATTTATAATGAACCATCATAACACATGTGTTATTTTAAAACAAATAGTATTTTAAATTACTTGAACTTATTAATTGACAACTCCACCACCTAAAGGAAGTGGATTCTTCTTTCAACATGCTTTCTCTAATAGTATATCAGTAACTTAATATCAAAAATAACTTTGGTTAATATTTATCTTGTGTTTAACATTGGTTATTGTTAAAATATAATCATTATTAAATATTGAGGTTATTATGGAAATTAAGAAAAAGTATCCAAGAACATATCATTTAGATTTTTCAGAAGCTTTACAATCAGATGATAAACTTATTGATTCTCTTGATGGTTTTATTGGTAAAGAAATTTCTGTTTCACTAAAAATGGATGGGGAAAATACAACGCTTTACCCTGATGAGCAAATGCATGCACGTAGCCTTGATAGTGCTCATAACTGGACAAGAGATGTTGCTAAACGTATTCACTCAGTAATTCGTCATGACATACCAGAAGGTCATAGACTTTGTTGTGAGAACCTTTATGCTAAACATTCTATTTTTTATCCACAGGGATATTTAGAAGGATATCTTTACCTTCTTTCTATATGGAATGGTGATACATGTTTATCTGTTGATGATACAAACTTTTACGCAGAAGCGTTAGATCTTCCAAGGCCAAAAGAACTTTATCGCGGTGAGTTTGATATTAAAGTTCTAAAAGATTTATCATCTAAACTGGATAAAAGTATTGAAGAAGGCTTTGTTGTTCGAATTACAGATTCTTTTGAATATAGTGATTTTAGCAAGTATGTAACTAAATTTGTTAGGGCTGGACATGTTCAACCAGAAAGTAAGCATTGGTTGCAAACTGCAGTTCCTAATGGTGAACCTCAACAACCATGTAAACCTGCTTTTATGGCTTCTAATCCAAGAAAAAAATTAAAAGTTTAAATGATAAAATAATAAAAAAGGCTTGGCAAGCCTTTTTTATTTATGCCTCTTCTTTTTTTATAGTAGAATAAAAAATAGCTATAATCTCTTTTGAATAAGAAACTGTAAATGTTTTCCTTTCATTTAATATATTTCTTTTAATTTCTTTTATAAAGCCTTCATGTTCAGTTAAGCTTTTGTATCTATATATTATTTTATTATCCATACTATCTTTTAAATAATGAATAAAAACATCTTCAAAAATAGCTACATTATTCAAATATACAACTGCTTTATTTTTATCGCTTAAAGAAATATCAATAAATATCTTGTTATTTTCTAGGTAATTTATATCTTGTTTCATTTATCCTCTTATCTACTTTTTATACAAATAATAAAAGCACCCGAAGGTGCTTTTTAAATTCTTACTTAAAATCAGGATACAAGTGATTTAAGTTTGTCGTGTAGTTTTACAACTGCTGGATGATCTTTAAACCAAACAACTGCCAAACCAAAAACAACTCCACCAACTACGAATGAAACCATAAAATACCTCTCTTAGTTAATTATATTTATTAATAGATTACCTTTACAACACCCCACCACCTAAAGGCAATGGTTTCTTCTTTCAACGTGCTTTATCTAATAGTAGGCTTTTGAAGCTTTCTATTCTGATACGTTCACTCCAGAAACTAACAACGCTAGCCCAGCGGCTATTTATTACTTTTTAACCTATCACTTACCTCTCGTGATAATTAATATATACAATTTAAATTTTTTAAAATCAAATTTATATCTTATACTCCCGCAATAAATAACGAGGCTTTCGATATTTTAAATAAGATATTCAATTTAAAAATAAGAAAATATTTATAAATTTATTTTTTATATAATTATCAATGCTATTTTAATAACCTAAAACTTTATTACGAGATTTTTCATAGCTTAAAATCATTTCCGCATTTTTAAAGTACTCATCTGTAAAGGCAGCATCCATTTTTTTACCCTTATCAGGATCTTCTTTATAAGCTCTTACTATTTCATAAAAATTATTTGTTATTGTTGATGGACTCATTTCATTAAAACGAGCGCTATTAAACTTTTCTTTATGAATATTTCCACCAAGAAGGATAAATAAATCATTAGGAATATCATCCCTTACCATTGTATCAAGACTTCTTACAGCTTTTGACACTCTCTCTGGATTTCCTTCTTTTATAAGTTCTCTTATATTTTTTAAGCTTTTTATGTCGTTTTCTTGATTTTCTATATATTCTCTATCATATTCACCTGTAAGACTATCTTCAAAATATTTAATAGTAATATCAAGTTTATTTAAACTTTCGGCAACATGATGTTTAGGAATAGCGCCTGTTCCATCGTAAACGCCTGTATCAGCATCAAATTGACGAACTTTTACTTCATTTTCTCTTACAATGTTAAAATCAGGAGTATTTATCACAATAGAATTCTCAAAATGTTCAAATTGATTTTTCTTATCAAGCACAACTTGTTCTGGCACATTATGAACGTTATCAAAATTTAGTTCCATTTCAATTACTCTAATAGGAATGTTTCTTTCTGTTGCATAATCGATAAATGGTTGCATTTCTGATAACTTAGTAAATGTATTACTTACTACAACTTTGAATCCTTTATCTAAATCCTTTTTTGTATCTCGCAAACATACATCTTTTGCTCTTTGATGATCTTCAAATCTAAAATTATATTGCCCTTCATCATTAGTAAAGAAAGCATCATTTTCGAAATGACTATAACCTGCCATTTCAAAAAGGTTTGCCATTGTTGTTTTACCACTTCCCGGATGACCTCTTACTAAAAGAAGTTCTTGCTCATCTTTATAGCCAATATATTTCATGTTTAATCCTTATGTATATATGTAATAATTACATTATATCAAAAACAAAAAATTCTGTATAGCCTTATTTTGTTTATCTATACGGTAAAAACAAAAAAACCTCCCGAAGGAGGTTTTTAACACTTAACAAAACAATAAATTAACTAACAGGTATCTATTTTTTGACTTCTCCACCACCTCAAGGAAGTAGATTCTTCTTTCTCTTTGCTTTTTCTAATAGTAAGCTCGAAGCTTACTATCCCGATACAGTCAATCCAGAAGCTAACACCGTTCGTCCAGCGGCTATTTATTATATATAATTTCGTTTTCAAAAAATCAAATTTATATCTTATACGTAATCTTTTTTCTGTAAAAAAGACTAGTATTTTATTTGTCTAACTGATAAAATGCTTAGCATAAACAGTTAAACAATCATTCATTCCTATTTGGAGATTACATTATGTCTTGTTATGAAAATGAATATGGTACAATCAAGCTTCCTACTAAAGAATTCTCTCGCGTTCGCCGTCTTTTTGCTGAACGATACAATACTTGGTTAGATTCTACTTTCAATAAAGCTACTGCTCTTTATGAACCTTTAAAAGATTTCGTTTCAAAAAACAAAAAACACACATATATGGATATTCAAGATTTTATTTATGATAGACTTAATCGTTGTAATGAATCAGAAGTCGAACTTATTTCATCTTCTTTACTGAAAAGAAAAGTTGTTAATGGAAAACATAAAACATCTATTGTTAAACCAACCAAGAAAAGCTTTAAACATGTATCATTATCTCAAAATACATATGAAGATTCATTTGCTTTTGTTTCTTTTAGTCCTGAAACTAAAGAAGTTCATTGGAGAGTAGAAGAAAACAACCATGCTGTTGATCATGCTTGGCAAAGCATCCTTGGTATTACATTCAGCAAAGTTATCTCTACTGTTGAATGGGTAAGAGCTACGGGCGGCGTGTTTTATTATAATAGCGAATATCAACGAGAAGGCGAAGAAGGGTATGACGGAGCCGGTGGTGATCGCGCTCATAAATATTTTGGCCCTGTGGGTAAACAATATCAGGAAGATATGCTTAAACAAATGCAGAGAGCTTTTAGTCATCGTCGTCGTTAATATTCATAATTATCCTAAAAGGCACTTCGTGTGCCTTTTTTATTTTATGTTGTTTGCCAAATGGTTAAAAATTAGGTATATATTCCTTTATATATCAAAATAAAAGGAATATAATTATGAATAAAAATATTATTGCTGTAATTTTAATTAGTCTTGGCATTACAGGATGTGCTACCACAAACTCAAATGATTTATCTGAAAAAGAACAACAAAAAATAGATGTAGCTGGAAATCAATTTGGAGAAACTGCTGTACCTGCTTATATTGCTTTATTCCCTGAAAAACTTGACTCGAAATATATTAATCAAGATAATTCAATCAATTCACAAGCTGTTATTAATGATTTCAGTAAAAATTGGAATACATATTATAATGGGCAAGCTGATTTCATTAATACAATTTTAAATGTACATGAAAAGAAGATAAAAATTATAGAAATGAAGCAAAATCAGAGATTAAAGATTTAGGACTTGATGAAAATATTACACAAGATTAATATATAAATCCTGTTCTGGAAATCAATTTGTTCAAAACTCTAACTATCAAAGACTTTCATTTTATCAGTGCGTATTCTTAAATCAAATGCTGAATGCTGATAGAAAAATAATGGTATCGCAAGTATATCAGGTTTCCGATTCAGAAAAACAAAAAATTATTGATCAAACAAGAGATTTGGCGGCTTCAAGTTATCTTGAAATGATTAAAAACTCATTTAATACCAATAAATGGTACTCAGCAACTCCTACGACACCTACTGTAACTTATCATCATGGTAAAAATTTAATTATTCGTTAATAAATATAAAGCATCCTAGGATGCTTTAATTTGATTTCTTAAATATTACTAATGTATAATATTCACTCAACTATTGGGAGATTATTATGAAAAGAATCGCGTTAGCTATAATACTGAGTTCTTTAACTGTTTCTACATTTTCTTATGCTGCTTCACCTGTAACTTTAACACCGCAGGAACAAAGCGTACAGAAAGAAATTTTACAACAGCTTAAAATTCAAAATCAAAAAACAGATGAAGTTATTAGACAGTTAAAAAAACTTAATGAAAGCAGAGATCAGCAAGCTAAGATTGAAAAAGCATAAAAAAAGCACCGTGAGGTGCTTTTATTTTATTAAAACTGATGGATTTCATAACGATTATTATCCACTACAAGACGGCCTACCATTTCATCATCATGAATCATTAACGAGCCTTCTGAAAGTTACTACTATACTATTATCATAATTATTCATTAACTTATCCCAAACACGATAAGTCATTTTTTTTAAATCAACTACTTTAAAATTACCCATGCTATCTCCTTGACTTTATGTGTTGAGATACCATCATAACAAACTTTTTTATTATATTCAAAATTTTTCTTTTATTTTATACCTTAACTCTATATAATGCATTATATAAAAAGGAGTAATTAATATGACATGTAAAATAAGAGTTTATTCAGATATTCATCAAGAATTTCAAACAAGCAATAAAGATATTCCAAAATTCTTTAAAGCTCCTTTTCATGTAGCTGAATATAAAAATGAAACAGAGCAAACTCTTATCATTGCTGGTGATTTGTTATATTTGAAAGATTTAAAAGATAACCGTTATATTAAATATTTAGAAGATCTTTGCATGAGATTCAAAACTGTTATTTATGTTTTTGGCAACCATGAATTTTATATGTATAAACTTGGAAAGGTATATATTGAGCGTGTAGTAAATATATTGTCTCATATTAAAAACCTTCATATTCTTTCTAGATACACGCCATCTATTGTTATAGATAATACTAAATTTGTAGGGGCTACTCTTTGGACAGATTTGAATAATGAACCAAGTCTTTATCACTATTATGAAGATACTACCGGAGATTTTAAGTATATAAAGTATAATGACGGCCCTTATTTTCATAAATTTAGATCTAATCATTGGATAAAAGAGCATATTGCTGACTTTTCTTGGATAAAATCAGAAATAGAAAATTCTGATATTCCAGTGATGCGTTACGACGATTACTGGAATATCAGAATTTTCTATTTCTGATTTTATCCAAGAAAAGTCAGCAATATGCTCTTTTATCCAATGATTAGATTTAAATTTATGAAAATAAGGGCCGTCATTATACTTTATATACTTAAAATCTCCGGTAGTATCTTCATAATAGTGATAAAGACTTGGTTCATTATTCAAATCTGTCCAAAGAGTAGCCCCTACAAATTTAGTATTATCTATAACAATAGATGGCGTGTATCTAGAAAGAATATGAAGGTTTTTAATATGAGACAATATATTTACTACACGCTCAATATATACCTTTCCAAGTTTATACATATAAAATTCATGGTTGCCAAAAACATAAATAACAGTTTTGAATCTCATGCAAAGATCTTCTAAATATTTAATATAACGGTTATCTTTTAAATCTTTCAAATATAACAAATCACCAGCAATGATAAGAGTTTGCTCTGTTTCATTTTTATATTCAGCTACATGAAAAGGAGCTTTAAAGAATTTTGGAATATCTTTATTGCTTGTTTGAAATTCTTGATGAATATCTGAATAAACTCTTATTTTACATGTCATATTAATTACTCCTTTTTATATAATGCATTATATAGAGTTAAGGTATAAAATAAAAGAAAAATTTTGAATATAATAAAAAAGTTTGTTATGATGGTATCTCAACACATAAAGTCAAGGAGATAGCATGGGTAATTTTAAAGTAGTTGATTTAAAAAAAATGACTTATCGTGTTTGGGATAAGTTAATGAATAATTATGATAATAGTATAGTAGTAACTTCAGAAGGCTCGTTAATGATTCATGATGATGAAATGGTAGGCCGTCTTGTAGTGGATAATAATCGTTATGAAATCCATCAGTTTTAATAAAATAAAAGCACCTCACGGTGCTTTTTTTATGCTTTTTCAATCTTAGCTTGCTGATCTCTGCTTTCATTAAGTTTTTTTAACTGTCTAATAACTTCATCTGTTTTTTGATTTTGAATTTTAAGCTGTTGTAAAATTTCTTTCTGTACGCTTTGTTCCTGCGGTGTTAAAGTTACAGGTGAAGCAGCATAAGAAAATGTAGAAACAGTTAAAGAACTCAGTATTATAGCTAACGCGATTCTTTTCATAATAATCTCCCAATAGTTGAGTGAATATTATACATTAGTAATATTTAAGAAATCAAATTAAAGCATCCTAGGATGCTTTATATTTATTAACGAATAATTAAATTTTTACCATGATGATAAGTTACAGTAGGTGTCGTAGGAGTTGCTGAGTACCATTTATTGGTATTAAATGAGTTTTTAATCATTTCAAGATAACTTGAAGCCGCCAAATCTCTTGTTTGATCAATAATTTTTTGTTTTTCTGAATCGGAAACCTGATATACTTGCGATACCATTATTTTTCTATCAGCATTCAGCATTTGATTTAAGAATACGCACTGATAAAATGAAAGTCTTTGATAGTTAGAGTTTTGAACAAATTGATTTCCAGAACAGGATTTATATATTAATTCTTGTGTAATATTTTCATCAAGTCCTAAATCTTTAATCTCTGATTTTGCTTCATTTCTATAATTTTTATCTTCTTTCTCATGTACATTTAAAATTGTATTAATGAAATCAGCTTGCCCATTATAATATGTATTCCAATTTTTACTGAAATCATTAATAACAGCTTGTGAATTGATTGAATTATCTTGATTAATATATTTCGAGTCAAGTTTTTCAGGGAATAAAGCAATATAAGCAGGTACAGCAGTTTCTCCAAATTGATTTCCAGCTACATCTATTTTTTGTTGTTCTTTTTCAGATAAATCATTTGAGTTTGTGGTAGCACATCCTGTAATGCCAAGACTAATTAAAATTACAGCAATAATATTTTTATTCATAATTATATTCCTTTTATTTTGATATATAAAGGAATATATACCTAATTTTTAACCATTTGGCAAACAACATAAAATAAAAAAGGCACACGAAGTGCCTTTTAGGATAATTATGAATATTAACGACGACGATGACTAAAAGCTCTCTGCATTTGTTTAAGCATATCTTCCTGATATTGTTTACCCACAGGGCCAAAATATTTATGAGCGCGATCACCACCGGCTCCGTCATACCCTTCTTCGCCTTCTCGTTGATATTCGCTATTATAATAAAACACGCCGCCCGTAGCTCTTACCCATTCAACAGTAGAGATAACTTTGCTGAATGTAATACCAAGGATGCTTTGCCAAGCATGATCAACAGCATGGTTGTTTTCTTCTACTCTCCAATGAACTTCTTTAGTTTCAGGACTAAAAGAAACAAAAGCAAATGAATCTTCATATGTATTTTGAGATAATGATACATGTTTAAAGCTTTTCTTGGTTGGTTTAACAATAGATGTTTTATGTTTTCCATTAACAACTTTTCTTTTCAGTAAAGAAGATGAAATAAGTTCGACTTCTGATTCATTACAACGATTAAGTCTATCATAAATAAAATCTTGAATATCCATATATGTGTGTTTTTTGTTTTTTGAAACGAAATCTTTTAAAGGTTCATAAAGAGCAGTAGCTTTATTGAAAGTAGAATCTAACCAAGTATTGTATCGTTCAGCAAAAAGACGGCGAACGCGAGAATTCTTTAGTAGGAAGCTTGATTGTACCATATTCATTTTCATAACAAGACATAATGTAATCTCCAAATAGGAATGAATGATTGTTTAACTGTTTATGCTAAGCATTTTATCAGTTAGACAAATAAAATACTAGTCTTTTTTACAGAAAAAAGATTACGTATAAGATATAAATTTGATTTTTTGAAAACGAAATTATATATAATAAATAGCCGCTGGACGAACGGTGTTAGCTTCTGGATTGACTGTATCGGGATAGTAAGCTTCGAGCTTACTATTAGAAAAAGCAAAGAGAAAGAAGAATCTACTTCCTTGAGGTGGTGGAGAAGTCAAAAAAATAGATACCTGTTAGTTAATTTATTGTTTTGTTAAGTGTTAAAAACCTCCTTCGGGAGGTTTTTTTGTTTTTACCGTATAGATAAACAAAATAAGGCTATACAGAATTTTTTGTTTTTGATATAATGTAATTATTACATATATACATAAGGATTAAACATGAAATATATTGGCTATAAAGATGAGCAAGAACTTCTTTTAGTAAGAGGTCATCCGGGAAGTGGTAAAACAACAATGGCAAACCTTTTTGAAATGGCAGGTTATAGTCATTTCGAAAATGATGCTTTCTTTACTAATGATGAAGGGCAATATAATTTTAGATTTGAAGATCATCAAAGAGCAAAAGATGTATGTTTGCGAGATACAAAAAAGGATTTAGATAAAGGATTCAAAGTTGTAGTAAGTAATACATTTACTAAGTTATCAGAAATGCAACCATTTATCGATTATGCAACAGAAAGAAACATTCCTATTAGAGTAATTGAAATGGAACTAAATTTTGATAACGTTCATAATGTGCCAGAACAAGTTGTGCTTGATAAGAAAAATCAATTTGAACATTTTGAGAATTCTATTGTGATAAATACTCCTGATTTTAACATTGTAAGAGAAAATGAAGTAAAAGTTCGTCAATTTGATGCTGATACAGGCGTTTACGATGGAACAGGCGCTATTCCTAAACATCATGTTGCCGAAAGTTTAAATAAACTTGATATTACTATTAAATATTTTGAAGATAGTCTTACAGGTGAATATGATAGAGAATATATAGAAAATCAAGAAAACGACATAAAAAGCTTAAAAAATATAAGAGAACTTATAAAAGAAGGAAATCCAGAGAGAGTGTCAAAAGCTGTAAGAAGTCTTGATACAATGGTAAGGGATGATATTCCTAATGATTTATTTATCCTTCTTGGTGGAAATATTCATAAAGAAAAGTTTAATAGCGCTCGTTTTAATGAAATGAGTCCATCAACAATAACAAATAATTTTTATGAAATAGTAAGAGCTTATAAAGAAGATCCTGATAAGGGTAAAAAAATGGATGCTGCCTTTACAGATGAGTACTTTAAAAATGCGGAAATGATTTTAAGCTATGAAAAATCTCGTAATAAAGTTTTAGGTTATTAAAATAGCATTGATAATTATATAAAAAATAAATTTATAAATATTTTCTTATTTTTAAATTGAATATCTTATTTAAAATATCGAAAGCCTCGTTATTTATTGCGGGAGTATAAGATATAAATTTGATTTTAAAAAATTTAAATTGTATATATTAATTATCACGAGAGGTAAGTGATAGGTTAAAAAGTAATAAATAGCCGCTGGGCTAGCGTTGTTAGTTTCTGGAGTGAACGTATCAGAATAGAAAGCTTCAAAAGCCTACTATTAGATAAAGCACGTTGAAAGAAGAAACCATTGCCTTTAGGTGGTGGGGTGTTGTAAAGGTAATCTATTAAAAAGAGGATTAACTAAGAGAGGTATTTTATGGTTTCATTCGTAGTTGGTGGAGTTGTTTTTGGTTTGGCAGTTGTTTGGTTTAAAGATTATCCAGCAGTTGTAAAACTACACCACAAACTTAAATCACTTGTATCCTGATTTTAAGTAAGAATTTAAAAAGCACCTTCGGGTGCTTTTATTATTTGTATAAAAAGTAGATAAGAGGATAAATGAAACAAGATATAAATTACCTAGAAAATAACAAGATATTTATTGATATTTCTTTAAGCTATAAAAATAAAGCAGTTGTATATTTGAATAATGTAGCTATTTTTGAAGATGTTTTTATTCATTATTTAAAAGATAGTATGGATAATAAAATAATATATAGATACAAAAGCTTAACTGAACATGAAGGCTTTATAAAAGAAATTAAAAGAAATATATTAAATGAAAGGAAAACATTTACAGTTTCTTATTCAAAAGAGATTATAGCTATTTTTTATTCTACTATAAAAAAAGAAGAGGCATAAATAAAAAAGGCTTGCCAAGCCTTTTTTATTATTTTATCATTTAAACTTTTAATTTTTCTTGGATTAGAAGCCATAAAAGCAGGTTTACATGGTTGTTGAGGTTCACCATTAGGAAATGCAGTTTGCAACCAATGCTTGACTTTTCGGTCGAACATGTCCAGCCC
>JAWNNV010000696.1:0-44215 GCA_035044485.1 Scaptomyza reducta | reverse complement strand
GAAATTCATGTTAAAACTTTCCGAACCAATAACTTTGTCAAAACTTTCCGAACCTATAACTATGTCAAAACTTTCCGAACCTATAACTTTGTCAAAACTGAACCGATTTTCAAAAGGAAAGGCGTTTTAGTCGTGGCTCGATCTCAATAATTAAACCGAATTCATAGTTGGAAATGTTTTTTTTTTTTCGAAATTCATGTTAAAACTTTCCGAACCTATAACTTTGTCAAAACTGAACCGATTTTCAAAAGGAAAGGCGTTTTAGTCGTGGCTCGATCTCAATAATTAAACCGAATTCATAGTTGGAAATGTTTTTTTTTTTCGAAATTCATGTTAAAATTTTTCGAACCTATAACTTTGTCAAAACTTTCCGAACCTATAACTATGTCAAAACTTTCCGAACCTATAACTTTGTCAAAACTGAACCGATTTTCAAAAGGAAAGGCGTTTTAGTCGTGGCTCGATCTCAATAATTAAACCGCATTCATAGTTGGAAATGTTTTTTTTTCGAAATTCATGTTAAAACTTTCCGAACCTATAACTTTGTCAAATTTTTTCGAACCTATAACTATGTCAAAACTTTCCGAACCTATAACTTTGTCAAAACTGAACCGATTTTCAAAAGGAAAGGCGTTTTAGTCGTGGCTCGATCTCAATAATTAAACCGCATTCATAGTTGGAAATGTTTTTGTTTTTTCGAAATTCATGTTAAAATTTTCCGAACCATTAACTTTGTCAAAACTTTCCGAACCTATAACTATGTCAAAACTTTCCGAACCTATAACTTTGTCAAAACTGAACCGATTTTCAAAAGGAAAGGCGTTTTAGTCGTGGCTCGCTCTCAATAATTAACCCGAATTCATAGTTGGAAATGTTTTTTTTTTCGAAATTCATGTTAAAACTTTCCGAACCTATAACTTTGTCAAAACTGAACCGATTTTCGAAAGGAAAGGCGTTTTAGTCGTGGGTCGATCTCAATAATTAACCCGAATTCATAGTTGGAAATTTATTTTTTTTCCAAATTCATGTTAAAACTTTGCGAACCTATAACTTTGTCAAAACTGAACCGATTTTCGAACGGAAAGGCGTTTTAGTCGTGGCTCAATCTCAATAATAAAACCGCATTCATAGTTGGAAATGTTTTTTTTTTCGAAATTCATGTTAAAACTTTCCGAACCTATAACTTTGTCAAAACTTTCCGAACCTATAACTTTGTCAAAACTGAACCGATTTTCAAAAGGAAATGCGTTTTAGTCGAGCCTCGATCTCAATAATTAAACCGCATTTATAGTTGGAAATGTTTTTGTTTTTTTTTCGAAATTCATGTTAAACTTTCCGAACCAATACCTATGTCAAAACTTTCCGAACCTATAACTTTGTCAAAACTTTCCGAACCTATAACTATGTCAAAACTTTCCGAACCTATAACTTTGTCAAAACTGAACCGATTTTCGAAAGGAAACGCGTTTTAGTCGTGGCTCGATATCAATAATTAAACCGAATTCATAGTTGGAAATGTTTTTTTTTTCGAAATTCATGTTAAAATTTTCCGAAGCTATAACTTTGTCACAACTGATCCGATTTTCAAAACGAAAGGCGCTTTAGTCGTTGCTCGATTTCAATAATTAAACCGCATTCATAGTTGGAAATGTTTTTTTTTTCTAAATTCATGTTAAAACTTTCCGAACCTATAACTTTGTCAAAACTGGACCAATTTTCAAAAGGAAAGGCGTTTTAGTCGTGGCTCGCTCTCAATAATTAACCCGAATTCATAGTTGGAAATGTTTTTTTTTCGAAATTCATGTTTAAATTTTCCGAACCAATAACGTTGTCAAAACATTCGGAACCTTTAACTATGTCAAAACTTTCCGAATCTATAATTTTGTCAAAACTGAACCGATTTTCAAAAGGAAAGGCGATTTAGTCGTGGCTCGATCTCAATAATTAAACCGAATTCATAGTTGGAAATGTTTTTTTTTTTCGAAATTTATGTTAAAACTTTCCGAACCTATAACTTTGTCAAAACTGAACCGATTTTCAAAAGGAAATGCGTTTTATTCGTGGCACGATCTCAATAATTAAACCGAATTCATAGTTGGAAATGTTTTTTTTTTTCGAAATTCATGTTAAAATTTTTCGAACCTTTAACTTTGTCAAAACTTTCCGAACCTATAACTATGTCAAAACTTTCCGAACCTATAATTTTGTCAAAACTGAACCGATTTTCAAAACGAAAGGCGTTTTAGTCGTGGCTCGATCTCAATAATTAAACCGCATTCATAGTTGGAAATGTTTTTTTTTTCGAAATTCATGTTAAAACTTTCCGAACCTATAACTTTGTCAAATTTTTTCGAACCTATAACTATGTCAAAACTTTCCGAACCTATAACTTTCTCAAAACTGAACCGATTTTCAAAAGGAAAGGCGTTTTATTCGTGGCTCGATCTCAATAATTAAACCGAAATCATAGTTGGAAATGTTTTTGTTTTTTTTTCGAAATTCATGTCAAAATTTTCCGAACCAATAACTATGTCAAAACTTTCCGAACCTATAACTATGTCAAAACTTTCCGAACCTATAACTTTGTCAAAACTGAACCGATTTTCAAAAGGACAGGCGTTTTAGTCGTGGCTCGCTCTCAATAATTAACCCGAATTCATAGTTGTAACTGTTTTTTTTTCGAAATTCATGTTAAATCTTTCCGAACCTATAACTTTGTCAAAACTGAACCGATTGTCGAAAGGAAACGCGTTTTAGTCGTGGGTCGATCTCAATAATTAACCCGAATTCATAGTTGGAAATTTATTTTTTTTCCAAATTCATGTTAAAACTTTGCGAACCTATAACTTTGTCAAAACTGAACCGATTTTCGAACGGAAAGGCGTTTTAGTCGTGGCTCAATCTCAATAATAAAACCGCATTCATAGTTGGAAATGTTTTTTTTTTTCGAAATTCATGTTAAAACTTTCCGAACCTATAACTTTGTCAAAACTTTCCGAACCTATAACTTTGTCAAAACTGAACCGATTTTCAAAAGGAAATGCGTTTTAGTCGAGCCTCGATCTCAATAATTAAACCGCATTTATAGTTGGAAATGTTTTTGTTTTTTTTTCGAAATTCATGTTAAACTTTCCGAACCAATACCTATGTCAAAACTTTCCGAACCTATAACTTTGTCAAAACTTTCCGAACCTATAACTATGTCAAAACTTTCCGAACCTATAACTTTGTCAAAACTGAACCGATTTTCGAAAGGAAACGCGTTTTAGTCGTGGCTCGATCTCAATAATTAAACCGAATTCATAGTTGGAAATGTTTTTTTTTTCGAAATTCATGTTAAAATTTTCCGAAGCTATAACTTTGTCACAACTGATCCGATTTTCAAAACGAAAGGCGTTTTAGTCGTTGCTCGATTTCAATAATTAAACCGCATTCATAGTTGGAAATGTTTTTTTTTTCTAAATTCATGTTAAAACTTTCCGAACCTATAACTTTGTCAAAACTGGACCAATTTTCAAAAGGAAAGGCGTTTTAGTCGTGGCTCGCTCTCAATAATTAACCCGAATTCATAGTTGAAAATGTTTTTTTTTTCCAAATTCATGTTAAAACTTTCTGAACCTAGAACTTTGTCAAAGCTGAACCGATTTTCAAAAGGAAAGGCGTTTTAGTCGTGGCTCGATCTCAATAATTAAACCGCATTCATAGTTGGAAATGTTTTTTTTTCGAAATTCATGTTTAAATTTTCCGAACCAATAACGTTGTCAAAACATTCGGAACCTTTAACTATGTCAAAACTTTCCGAATCTATAATTTTGTCAAAACTGAACCGATTTTCAAAAGGAAAGGCGATTTAGTCGTGGCTCGATCTCAATAATAAAACTGCATTCATAGTTGGAAATGTTTTTTTTTTTTCGAAATTCATGTTAAAACTTTCCGAACCTATAACTTTGTCAAAACTTTCCGAACCTATAACTTTACCAAAACTGAACCGATTTTCAAAAGGAAATGCGTTTTAGTCGAGCCTCGATCTCAATAACTAAACCGCATTTATAGTTGGAAATGTTTTTGTTTTTTTTTCGAAATTCATGTTAAACTTTCCGAACCAATACCTATGTCAAAACTTTCCGAACCTATAACTTTGTCAAAACTTTCCGAACCTATAACTATGTCAAAACTTTCCGAACCTATAACTTTGTCAAAACTGAACCGATTTTCGAAAGGAAACGCGTTTTAGTCGTGGCTCGATCTCAATAATTAAACCGAATTCATAGTTGGAAATGTTTTTTTTTTCGAAATTCATGTTCAAATTTTCCGAAGCTATAACTTTGTCACAACTGATCCGATTTTCAAAACGAAAGGCGTTTTAGTCGTTGCTCGATTTCAATAATTAAACCGCATTCATAGTTGGAAATGGTTTTTTTTTCTAAATTCATGTTAAAACTTTCCGAACCTATAACTTTGTCAAAGCTGAGCCGATTTTCAAAAAGAAAGGCGTTTTAGTCGTGGCTCGATCTCAATAATTAAACCGCATTCATAGTTGGAAATGTTTTTTTTTCGAAATTCATGTTTAAACTTTCCGAACCAATAACGTTGTCAAAACATTCGGAACCTTTAACTATGTCAAAACTTTCCGAATCTATAATTTTGTCAAAACTGAACCGATTTTCAAAAGGAAAGGCGATTTAGTCGTGGCTCGATCTCAATAATTAAACCGAATTCATAGTTGAAAATGTTTTTTTTTTTAAAATTCATGTTAAAACTTTCCGAACATATAACTTTGTCAAAACTGAACCGATTTTCGAAAGGAAAGACGTTTTAGTCGTGGCTCGATCTCAATAATTAAACCGCATTCATAGTTAAAAAAGGTTTTTTTTTCGAAATTCATGTTAAAACTTTCCGAACCTATAACTTTGTCAAAACTTTCTGAACCTAAAACTATGTCAAAACTTTCCGAACCTATAACTTTGTCAAAACTGAACCGATTTTCAAAAGGAAAGGCGTTTTAGTCGTGGCTCGATCTCAATATTCAAACCGCAATTCATAGTTGGAAATGTTTTTTTTTTTTCGAAATTCATGTTAAAACTTTCCGAACCTATAACTTTGTCAAAACTGAACCGATTTTCAAAAGGAAAGGCGTTTTATTCGTGGCACGATCTCAATAATTAAACCGAATTCATAGTTGGAAATGTTTTTTTTTTCGAAATTCATGTTAAAATTTTTCGAACCTTTAACTTTGTCAAAACTTTCCGAACCTATAACTATGTCAAAACTTTCCGAACCTATAATTTTGTCAAAACTGAACCGATTTTCAAAACGAAAGGCGTTTTAGTCGTGGCTCGATCTCAATAATTAAACCGCATTCATAGTTGGAAATGTTTTTTTTTCGAAATTCATGTTAAAACTTTCCGAACCTATAACTTTGTCAAATTTTTTCGAACCTATAACTATGTCAAAACTTTCCGAACCTATAACTTTGTCAAAACTGAACCGATTTTCAAAAGGAAAGGCGTTTTAGTCGTTGGTCGATTTCAATAATTAAACCGCATTCATAGTTGGAAATGTTTTTTTTTTCGAAATTCATGTTAAAACATTTCGAACCTTTAACTTTGTCAAAACTTTCCGAACCTATAACTATGTCAAAACTTTCCGAACCTATAACTTTGTCAAAACTGAACCGATTTTCAAAAGGAAAGGCGTTTTATTCGTGGCTCGATCTCAATAATTAAACCGAAATCATAGTTGGAAATGTTTTTTTTTTTTTCGAAATTCATGTCAAAACTTTCCGAACCAATAACTATGTCAAAACTTTCCGAACCTATAACTTTGTCAAAACTGAACCGATTTTCAAAAGGAAAGGCGTTTTAGTCGTGGCTCGCTCTCAATAATTAACCCGAATTCATAGTTGGAAATTTTTTTTTTTCCAAATTCATGTTAAAACTTTCCGAACCTATAACTTTGTCAAAACTGAACCGATTTTCGAACGGAAAGGCGTTTTAGTTGTGGCTCAATCTCAATAATTAAACCGCATTCATAGTTGGAAATGTTTTTTTTTCGAAATTCATGTTTAAACTTTCCGAACCTATAACTTTGTCAAAACTTTCCGAACCTATAACTATGTCAAAACTTTCCGAACCTATAACTTTGTCAAAACTGAAACGATTTTCAAAAGGAAAGGCGTTTTAGTCGTGGCTCGATCTCAATAATTAAACCGCATTTATAGTTGGAAATGTTTTTGTTTTTTTTTCGAAATTCCTGTTAACACTTTCCGAACCAATAACTATGTCAAAACTTTCCGAACCTATAACTATGTCAAAACTTTCCGAACCTATAACTTTGTCAAAACTGAAACGATTTTCAAAAGGAAAGGCGTTTTAGTCGTGGCTCGATCTCAATAATTAAACCGCATTCATAATAGAAAATGTTTTTTTTTTCGAAATTCATGTTAAAACTTTCCGAACCTATAACTTTGTCAAAACTTTCCGAACCTATAACTATGTCAAAACTTTCCGAACCTATAACTTTGTCAAAACTGAACCGATTTTCAAAAGGACAGGCGTTTTAGTCGTGGCTCGCTCTCAATAATTAACCCGAATTCATAGTTGTAACTGTTTTTGTTTTTTTTTCGAAATTCATGTTAAAACTTTCCGAACCAATAACTATGTCAAAACTTTCCGAACCTATAACTTTATCAAAACTTTCCGAACTTATAACTTTGTCAAAACTGAACCGATTTTCAAAGGAAAGGCGTTTTAGTCGTGGCTCGATTTCAATAATTAAACCGCATTCATAGTTGGAAATGTTTTTTTTTTTTTAAATTCATGTTCTAACTTTGCGAACCTATAACTTTGTCAAAACTTTCCGAACCTATAACTATGTCAAAACTTTCCGAACCTATAACTTTGTCAAAACTGTACCGATTTTCGAAAGGAAAGACGTTTTAGTCGTGGCTCGATCTCAATAATTAAACCGAATTCATAGTTGGAAATGTTTTTTTTTTTCGAAATTCATGTTAAAATTTTCCGAAGCTATATCTTTGTCACAACTGATCCGATTTTCAAAACGAAAGGCGTTTTAGTCGTTGCTCGATTTCAATAATTAAACCGCATTCATAGTTGGAAATGTTTTTTTTTTTCTAAATTCATGTTAAAACTTTTCGAACCTTTAACTTTGTCAAAACTGAACCGATTTTCAGAGGAAAGGCGTTTTAGTCGTGGCTCGATTTCAATAATTAAACCGCATTCATAGTTGGAAATGTTTTTTTTTTTTTTAAATTCATGTTCTAACTTTGCGAACCTATAACTTTGTAAAAACTTTCCGAACCTAAAACTATGTCAAAACTTTCCGAACCTATAACTTTGTCAAAACTGAATCGATTTTCAAAAGGAAAGGCGTTTTAGTCGTGGCTCGATCTCAATAACTAAACTGCATTCATAGTTGGAAATGTTTTTTTTTTTTCGAAATTCATGTTAAAACTTTCCGAACCTATAACTTTGTCAAAACTGAACCGATTTTCAAAAGGAAACCCGTTTTATTCGTGGCTCGATCTCAATAATTAAACCGAATTCATAGTTGGAAATGTTTTTTTTTTGAAATTCATGTTAAAACTTTCCGAACCTATAACTTTGTCAAAACTTTCCGAACCTATAACTATGTCAAAACTTTCCGAACCTATAACTTTGTCAAAACTGAACCGATTTTCAAAAGGACAGGCGTTTTAGTCGTGGCTCGCTCTCAATAATTAACCCGAATTCATAGTTGTAACTGTTTTTGTTTTTTTTTCGAAATTCATGTTAAAACTTTCCGAACCAATAACTATGTCAAAACTTTCCGAACCTATAGCTTTGTCAAAACTTTCCGAACCTATAACTTTGTCAAAACTGAACCGATTTTCGAACGGAAAGGCGTTTTAGTCGTGGCTCGATCTCAATAATTAAACCGCATTCATAATAGAAAATGTTTTTTTTTTCGAAATTCATGTTAAAACTTTCAGAACCTATAACTTTTTCAAAACTTTCCGAACCTATAACTATGTCAAAACTTTCCGAACCTATAACTTTGTCAAAACTGAACCGATTTTCAAAAGGACAGGCGTTTTAGTCGTGGCTCGCTCTTAATAATTAACTCGAATTCATAGTTGTAACTGTTTTTGTTTTTTTTTCGAAATTCATGTTAAAACTTTCCGAACCAATAACTATGTCAAAACTTTCCGAACCTATAACTTTGTCAAAACTTTCCGAACCTATAACTTTGTCAAAACTGAACCGATTTTCAAAAGGAAATGCGTTTTAGTCGAGCCTCGATCTCAATAATTAAACCGCATTTATAGTTGGAAATGTTTTTTGTTTTTTTTTTCGAAATTCATGTTAATTTTTCCGAACCAATACCTATGTCAAAACTTTCCGAACCTATAACTTTGTCAAAACTTTCCGAACCTATAACTATGTCAAAACTTTCCGAACCTATAACTTTGTCAAAACTGAACCGATTTTCGAAAGGAAACGCGTTTTAGTCGTGGCTCGATCTCAATAATTAAACCGAATTCATAGTTGGAAATGTTTTTTTTTTCGAAATTCATGTTAAAATTTTCCGAAGCTATAACTTTGTCACAACTGATCCGATTTTCAAAAGGAAAGGCGTTTTAGTCGTGGCTCGATCTCAATAATTAAACCGCATTTATAGTTGGAAATGTTTTTGTTTTTTTTTCGAAATTCCTGTTAACACTTTCCGAACCAATAACTATGTCAAAACTTTCCGAACCTATAACTATGTCAAAACTTTCCGAACCTATAACTTTGTCAAAACTGAAACGATTTTCAAAAGGAAAGGCGTTTTAGTCGTGGCTCGATCTCAATAATTAAACCGCATTCATAATAGAAAATGTTTTTTTTTTCGAAATTCATGTTAAAACTTTCAGAACCTATAACTTTGTCAAAACTTTCCGAACCTATAACTATGTCAAAACTTTCCGAACCTATAACTTTGTCAAAACTGAACCGATTTTCAAAAGGACAGGCGTTTTAGTCGTGGCTCGCTCTCAATAATTAACCCGAATTCATAGTTGTAACTGTTTTTGTTTTTTTTTCGAAATTCATGTTAAAACTTTCCGAACTAATAACTATGTCAAAATTTTCCGAACCTATAACTTTGTCAAAACTTTCTGAACCTATAACTTTGTCAAAACTGAACCGATTTTCAAAAGGACAGACGTTTTAGTCGTGGCTCGCTCTCAATAATTAACCCGAATTCATAGTTGTAACTGTTTTTGTTTTTTTTTCGAAATTCATGTTAAAACTTTCCGAACCTATAACTATGTTAAAACTTTCCGAACCTATAACTTTGTCAAAACTTTCCGAACCTATAACTATGTCAAAACTTTCCGAACCTATAACTTTGTCAAAACTGAACCGATTTTCAAAAGGACAGGCGTTTTAGTCGTGGCTCGCTCTCAATAATTAACCCGAATTCATAGTTGTAACTGTTTTTGTTTTTTTTTCGAAATTCATGTTAAAACTTTCCGAACCAATAACTATGTCAAAACTTTCCGAACCTATAACTTTGTCAAAACTTTCCGAACCTATAACTTTGTCAAAACTGAACCGATTTTCGAACGGAAAGGCGTTTTAGTCGTGGCTCGATCTCAATAATTAAACCGCATTCATAATAGAAAATGTTTTTTTTTTTCGAAATTCATGTTAAAACTTTCAGAACCTATAACTTTGTCAAAACTTTCCGAACCTATAACTATGTCAAAACTTTCCGAACCTATAACTTTGTCAAAACTGAACCGATTTTCAAAAGGACAGGCGTTTTAGTCGTGGCTCGCTCTCAATAATTAACCCGAATTCATAGTTGTAACTGTTTTTGATTTTTTTTCGAAATTCATGTTAAAACTTTCCGAACCAATAACTATGTCAAAACTTTCCGAACCTATAACTTTGTCAAAACTTTCCGAACCTATAACTTTGTCAAAACTGAACCGATTTTCAAAAGGAAATGCGTTTTAGTCGAGCCTCGATCTCAATAATTAAACCGCATTTATAGTTGGAAATGTTTTTGTTTTTTTTTCGAAATTCATGTTAAACTTTCCGAACCAATACCTATGTCAAAACTTTCCGAACCTATAACTTTGTCAAAACTTTCCGAACCTATAACTATGTCAAAACTTTCCGAACCTATAACTTTGTCAAAACTGAACCGATTTTCGAAAGGAAACGCGTTTTAGTCGTGGCTCGATCTCAATAATTAAACCGAATTCATAGTTTGAAATGTTTTTTTTTTCTAAATTCATGTTAAAACTTTTCGAACCTTTAACTTTGTCAAAACTGAACCGATTTTCAAAGGAAAGGCGTTTTAGTCGTGGCTCGATCTCAATAACTAAACTGCATTCATAGTTGGAAATGTTTTTTTTTTTTTTCGAAATTCATGTTAAAACTTTCCGAACCTATAACTTTGTCAAAACTGAACCGATTTTCAAAAGGAAACCCGTTTTATTCGTGGCTCGATCTCAATAATTAAACCGAATTCATAGTTGGAAATGTTTTTTTTTTTGAAATTTATGTTAAAACTTTCCGAACCTATAACTTTGTCAAAACTTTCCGAACCTATAACTATGTCAAAACTTTCCGAACCTATAACTTTGTCAAAACTGAACCGATTTTCAAAAGGACAGGCGTTTTAGTCGTGGCTCGCTCTCAATAATTAACCCGAATTCATAGTTGGAATTTTTTTTTTTCCAAATTCATGTTTAAACTTTCCGAACCTATAACTTTGTCAAAACTTTCCGAACCTATAACTATGTCAAAACTTTCCGAACCTATAACTTTGTCAAAACTGAACCGATTTTCAAAAGGACAGGCGTTTTAGTCGTGGCTCGCTCTCAATAATTAACCCGAATTTATAGTTGTAACTGTTTTTGTTTTTTTTTTCGAAATTCATGTTAAAACTTTCCGAACCAATAACTATGTCAAAACTTTCCGAACCTATAACTTTGTCAAAACTTTCCGAACCTATAACTATGTCAAAACTTTCCGAACCTATAACTTTGTCAAAACTGAACCGATTTTCGAAAGGAAACGCGTTTTAGTCGTGGCTCGATCTCAATAATTAAACCGAATTCATAGTTGTAAATGTTTTTTTTTCGAAATTCATGTTAAAATTTTCCGAAGCTATAACTTTGTCACAACTGATCCGATTTTCAAAACGAAAGGCGTTTTAGTCGTTGCTCGATTTCAATAATTAAACCGCATTCATAGTTGGAAATGTTTTTTTTTCTAAATTCATGTTAAAACTTTTCGAACCTTTAACTTTGTCAAAACTGAACCGATTTTCAAAGGAAAGGCGTGTTAGTCGTGGCTCGCTCTCAATAATTAACCCGAATTCATAGTTGGAAATTTTTTTTTTTCCAAATTCATGTTTAAACTTTCCGAACCTATAACTTTGTCA
Organism: Scaptomyza reducta; assembly: GCA_035044485.1. Taxonomy (NCBI): domain Eukaryota; kingdom Metazoa; phylum Arthropoda; class Insecta; order Diptera; family Drosophilidae; genus Scaptomyza; species Scaptomyza reducta. The sequence continues at coordinate 32,773 of JAWNNV010000696.1, read as the reverse complement.
AAACTTTCCGAACCTATAACTATGTCAAAACTTTCCGAACCTATAACTTTGTCAAAACTGAATCGATTTTCAAAAGGAAAGGCGTTTTAGTCGTGGCTCGATCTCAATAACTAAACTGCAGTCATAGTTGGAAATGTTTTTTTTTTTTTCGAAATTCATGTTAAAACTTTCCGAACCTATAACTTTGTCAAAACTGAACCGATTTTCAAAAGGACAGGCGTTTTAGTCGTGGCTCGCTCTCAATAATTAACCCGAATTCATAGTTGGAAATTTTTTTTTTTCCAAATTCATGTTTAAACTTTCCGAACCTATAACTTTGTCAAAACTTTCCGAACCTATAACTATGTCAAAACTTTCCGAACCTATAACTTTGTCAAAACTGAACCGATTTTCAAAAGGACAGGCGTTTTAGTCGTGGCTCGCTCTCAATAATTAACCCGAATTTATAGTTGTAACTGTTTTTGTTTTTTTTTCGAAATTCATGTTAAAACTTTCCGAACCAATAACTATGTCAAAACTTTCCGAACCTATAACTTTGTCAAAACTTTCCGAACCTATAACTATGTCAAAACTTTCCGAACCTATAACTTTGTCAAAACTGAACCGATTTTCGAAAGGAAACGCGTTTTAGTCGTGGCTCGATCTCAATAATTAAACCGAATTCATAGTTGTAAATGTTTTTTTTTCGAAATTCATGTTAAAATTTTCCGAAGCTATAACTTTGTCACAACTGATCCGATTTTCAAAACGAAAGGCGTTTTAGTCGTTGCTCGATTTCAATAATTAAACCGCATTCATAGTTGGAAATGTTTTTTTTTTCTAAATTCATGTTAAAACTTTTCGAACCTTTAACTTTGTCAAAACTGAACCGATTTTCAAAGGAAAGGCGTGTTAGTCGTGGCTCGATTTCAATAATTAAACCGCATTCATAGTTGGAAATGTTTTTTTTTTTAAATTCATGTTCTAACTTTGCGAACCTATAACTTTGTCAAAACTTTCCGAACCTAAAACTATGTCAAAACTTTCCGAACCTATAACTTTGTCAAAACTGAATCGATTTTCAAAAGGAAAGGCGTTTTAGTCGTGGCTCGATCTCAATAACTAAACTGCAGTCATAGTTGGAAATGTTTTTTTTTTTTCGAAATTCATGTTAAAACTTTCCGAACCTATAACTTTGTCAAAACTGAACCGATTTTCAAAAGGAAACCCGTTTTCTTCGTGGCTCGATCTCAATTATTAAACCGCATTCATAGTTGGATGTGTTTTTTTTTTTTTTTTTCGAAATTCATGTTAAAACTTTTCGAACCAATAACTTTGTCAAAACATTCCGAACCTATAACTATGTCAAAACTTTCCGAACCTATAATTTTGTCAAAACTGAACCGATTTTCAAAAGGAAAGGCGATTTAGTCGTGGCTCGATCTCAATAATTAAACCGCATTCATAGTTGCAAATGTTTTTTTTTTCGAAATTCATGTCAAAACTTAACGAACCTATAACTTTGTCAAAACTTTCCGAACCTATAACTATGTCAAAACTTTTCGAACCTATAATTTTGTCAAAACTGAACCGATTTTCAAAGGAAAGGCGTTTTAGTCGTGGCTCGATTTCAATAATTAAACCGCATTCATAGTTGGAAATGTTTTTTTTTTCGAAATTCATGTTAAAACTTTCCGAACCTATAAGTTTGTCAAATCTTTCCGAACCTATAACTATGTCAAAATTTCCGAACCTATAACTTTGTCAAAACTGAACCGATTTTCAAAAGGAAAGGCGTTTTAGTCGTGGCTCGATCTCAATAACTAAACTGCATTCATAGTTGGAAATGTTTTTTTGTTTTTCGAAATTCATGTTAAATTTTCCGAACCTATAACTTTGTTAAAACTAAACCGATTTTCAAAAGGAAAAGCGTTTTATTCGTATCTCGATCTCAATAATTAAACCGCATTCATAGTTGGAAATGTTTTTTTTTTTTCGAAATTCATGTTAAAACTTTTCGAATCAATAACTTTGTCAAAACATTCCGAACCTATAACTATGTCAAAACTTTCCGAACTTATAATTTTGTCAAAACTGAACCGATTTTCAAAATGAAAGGCGTTTTAGTCGTGGCTCTTTCTCAATAATTAAACCGAATTCATAGTTGGAAATGTTTTTTTTTCCAAATTCATGTTAAAACTTTCCGAACCTATAACTTTGGCAATTTTTTCCGAACCTATAACTATGTCAAAACTTTCCGAACCTATAACTTTGTCAAAACTGGACCAATTTTCAAAAGGAAAGGCGTTTTAGTCGTGGCTCGCTCTCAATAATTAACCCGAATTCATAGTTGAAAATGTTTTTTTTTTTCGAAATTCATGTTAAAACTTTCCGAACCTATAACTTTGTCAAAGCTGAGCCGATTTTCAAAAAGAAAGGCGTTTTAGTCGTGGCTCGATCTCAATAATTAAACCGCATTCATAGTTGGAAATGTTTTTTTTTTCGAAATTTATGTTTAAACTTTCCGAACCAATAACGTTGTCAAAACATTCGGAACCTTTAACTATGTCAAAACTTTCCGAACCTATAATTTTGTCAAAACTGAACCGATTTTCAAAAGGAAAGGCGATTTAGTCGTGGCTCGATCTCAATAATTAAACCGAATTCATAGTTGAAAATGTTTTTTTTTCGAAATTCATGTTAAAACTTAACGAACCTATAACTTTGTTTAAACTTTCCGAACCTATAACTATGTCAAAACTTTTCGAACCTATAACTTTGTCAAAACTGAACCGATTTTCAAAGGAAAGGCGTTTTAGTCGTGGCTCGATTTCAATAATTAAACCGCATTCATAGTTGGAAATGTTTTTTTTTTTTTAAATTCATGTTGTAACTTTTCGAACCTATAACTTTGTCAAAACTTTCCGAACCTATAACTATGTCAAAACTTTCCGAACCTATAACTTTGTCAAAACTGAATCGATTTTTAAAAGGAAAGGCGTTTTAGTCATGGCTCGATCTCAATAACTAAACTGCATTCATAGTTGGAAATGTTTTTTTTTTTTCGAAATTCATGTTAAAACTTTCCGAACCTATAACTTTGTTAAAAGTGAATCGATTTTCAAAAGGAAAAGCGTTTTATTCGTATCTCGATCTCAATAATTAAACCGCATTCATAGTTGGAAATGTTATTTTTTTTTTTCGAAATTCATGTTAAAACTTTTCGAATCAATAACTTTGTCAAAACATTCCGAACCTATAACTATGTCAAAACTTTCCGAACCTATAATTTTGTCAAAACTGAACCGATTTTCAAAAGGAAAGGCGTTTTAGTCGTGGCTCGATCTCAATAATTAAACCGAATTCATAGTTGGAAATGTTTTTTTTTCGAAATTCATGTTAAAACTTTCCGAACCTATAACTTTGGCAATTTTTTCCGAACCTATAACTATGTCAAAACTTTCCGAACCTATAACTTTGTCAAAACTGGACCAATTTTCAAAAGGAAGGGCGTTTTAGTCGTGGCTCGCTCTCAATAATTAACCCGAATTCATAGTTGAAAATGTTTTTTTTTTTCGAAATTCATGTTAAAACTTTCCGAACCTATAATTTTGTCAAAACTGAACCGATTTTCAAAAGGAAAGGCGATTTAGTCGTGGCTCGATTTCAATAATTAAACCGAATTCATAGTTGAAAATTTTTTTTTTTCGAAATTCATGTTAAAACTTAACGAACCTATAACTTTGTCAAAACTTTCCGAAGCTATAACTATGTCAAAACTTTTCGAACCTATAACTTTGTCAAAACTGAACCGATTTTCAAAGGAAAGGCGTTTTAGTCGTGGCTCGATTTCAATAATTAAACTGCATTCATAGTTGGAAATGTTTTTTTTTTTAAATTCATGTTGTAACTTTTCGAACATATAATTTTGTCAAAACTTTTCGAACCTATAACTTTGTCAAAACTGAATCGATTTTTAAAAGGAAAGGCGTTTTAGTCGTGGCTCGATCTCAATAACTAAACTGCATTCATAGTTGGAAATGTTTTTTTTTTTTCGAAATTCATGTGAAAACTTTCCGAACCTATAACTTTGTTAAAACTGAACCGATTTTCAAAAGGAAAAGCGTTTTATTCGTATCTCGATCTCAATAATTAAACCGCATTCATAGTTGGAAATGTTTTTTTTTTCGAAATTCATGTTAAAACTTTTCGAACCAATAACTTTGTCAAAACATTCCGAACCTATAACTATGTCAAAACTTTCCGAACATATAACTTTGTCAAAACAGAACCGATTTTCAAAAGGAAAGGCGATTTAGTCGTGGCTCGATTTCAATAATTAAACCGCATTCATAGTTGGAAATGTTTTTTTTTTCGAAATTCATGTTAAAACTTTTCGAACCAATAACTTTGTCAAAACATTCCGAACCTATAACTATGTCCAAACTTTCCGAACCTATAACTTTGTCAAAACAGAACCGATTTTCAAAAGGAAAGGCGATTTAGTCGTGGCTCGATTTCAATAATTAAACCGAATTCATAGTTGGAAATGTTTTTTTTTTAAATTCATGTTGTAACTTTTCGAACATATAACTTTGTCGATAAACTTTTCGAACCTATAACTTTGTCAAAACTGAATCGATTTTTAAAAGGAAAGGCGTTTTAGTCGTGGCTCGATCTCAATAACTAAACTGCATTCATAGTTGGAAATGTTTTTTTTTTTTCGAAATTCATGTTAAAACTTTCCGAACCTATAACTTTGTTAAAACTGAACCGATTTTCAAAAGGAAAGGCGTTTTATTCGTATCTCGATCTCAATAATTAACCAAAATTCAAAGTTGGAAATGTTTTTTTTTTTCGAAATTCATGTTAAAACTTTTCGAACCAATAACTTTGTCAAAACATTCCGAACCTATAACTATGTCAAAACTTTCCGAACCTATAACTTTGTCAAAACTGAACCGATTTTCAAAAGGAAAGGCGTTTTAGTCGTGGCTCGCTCTCAATAATTAACCAAAATTCAAAGTTGGAAATGTTTTTTTTTTCGAAATTCATGTTAAAACTTTCCGAACCTGTAACTTTGTCAAATCTTTCCGAACCTATAACTTTGTCAAAACTGAGCCGATTTTCTAAAGGAAGGCGAAATGTTTTTTTTTCGAAATTCATGTTAAAACTTTCCGAACCTATAACTTTGTTAAAAGTGAATCGATTTTCAAAAGGAAAAGCGTTTTATTCGTATCTCGATCTCAATAATTAAACCGCATTCATAGTTGGAAATGTTATTTTTTTTTTCGAAATTCATGTTAAAACTTTTCGAATCAATAACTTTGTCAAAACATTCCGAACCTATAACTATGTCAAAACTTTCCGAACCTATAATTTTGTCAAAACTGAACCGATTTTCAAAAGGAAAGGCGTTTTAGTCGTGGCTCGATCTCAATAATTAAACCGAATTCATAGTTGGAAATGTTTTTTTTTCGAAATTCATGTTAAAACTTTCCGAACCTATAACTTTGTCAAAACTTTCCGAACCTATAACTATGTCAAAACTTTCCGAACCTATAACTTTGTCAAAACTGAACCGATTTTCAAAAGGAAAGGCGTTTTAGTCGTGGCTCGATCTCAATAATTAAACCGCATTCATAGTTGGAAATGTTTTTTTTTTCGAAATTCATGTTAAAACTTTCCGAACCTATAACTTTGTCAAAACTTTCCGAACCTATAATTATCTATGTCAAAACTTTCAGAACCTATAACTTTGTCAAAACTGAACCGATTTTCAAAAGGAAAGGCGTTTTAGTCGTGGCTCGATCTCAATAATTAAACCGCATTCATAGTTGGAAATGTTTTTTTTTTCGAAATTCATGTTAAAACTTTCCGAACCTATAACTTTGTCAAAACTTTCCGAACCTATAACTATGTCAAAACTTTTCGAACCTATAACTTTGTCAAAACTGAACCGATTTTCAAAAGGAAAGGCGTTTTAGTCGTGGCTCGATCTCAATAATTAAACCGCATTCATAGTTGGAAATGTTTTTTTTTTCCAAATTCATGTCAAAACTTTCCGAACCTATAACTATGTCAAAACTTTCCGAACCTATAACTTTGTCAAAACTGAACCGATTTTCAAAAGGAAAGGCGTTTTAGTCGTGGCTCGATCTCAATAATTAAACCGCATTCATAGTTGGAAATGTTTTTTTTTTCGAAATTCATGTTAAAACTTTCCGAACCTATAACTTTGTCAAAACTTTCCGAACCTATAACTATTTCAAAACTTTCCGAACCTATAACTTTGTCAAAACTGAACCGATTTTCAAAAGGAAAGGCGTTTTAGTCGTGGCTCGATCTCAATAATTAAACCGCATTCATAGTTGGAAATGTTTTTTTTTTCGAAATTCATGTTAAAACTTTCCGAACCTATAACTTTGTCAAAACTTTCCGAACCTATAACTATGTCAAAACTTTCCGAACCTATAACTTTGTCAAAACTGAACCGATTTTCAAAAGGAAAGGCGTTTTAGTCGTGGCTCGATCTCAATAATTAAACCGCATTCATAGTTGGAAATGTTTTTTTTTTCGAAATTCATGTTAAAACTTTCCGAACCTATAAATATGTCAAAACTTTCAGAACCTATAACTTTGTCAAAACTGAACCGATTTTCAAAAGGAAAGGCGTTTTAGTCGTGGCTCGATCTCAATAATTAAACCGCATTCATAGTTGGAAATGTTGTTTTTTTTCGAAATTCATGTTAAAACTTTCCGAACCTATAACTTTGTCAAAACTTTCCGAACCTATAACTTGTTAAAACTTTCCGAACCTATAACTTTGTCAAAACTGAACCGATTTTCAAAAGGAAAGGCGTTTTAGTCGTGGCTCGATCTCAATAATTAAACCGCATTCATAGTTGGAAATGTTTTTTTTTTTTCGAAATTCATGTTAAAACTTTCCGAACCATATAACTTTGTCAAAACTTTCCGAACCTATAACTTTGTCAAAACTTTCCGAACCTATAACTTTGTCAAAACTGAACCGATTTTCAAAAGGAAAGGCGTTTTAGTCGTGGCTCGATCTCAATAATTAAACCGCATTCATAGTTGGAAATGTTTTTTTTTTTCGAAATTCATGTTAAAACTTTCCGAACATATAACTTTGTCAAAACTTTCCGAACCTATAACTTTGTCAAAACTGAACCGATTTTCAAAAGGAAAGGCGTTTTAGTCGTGGCTCGATCTCAATAATTAAACCGCATTCATAGTTCGAAATGTTTTTTTTTTCGAAATTCATGTCAAAACTTTCCGAACATATAACTTTGTCAAAACTTTCCGAACCTATAACTATGTCAAAATTTTCCGAACCTATAACTTTGTCAAAACTGAACCGATTTTCAAAAGGAAAGGCGTTTTAGTCGTGGCTCGATCTCAATAATTAAACCGCATTCATAGTTGGAAATGTTTTTTTTTTCCAAATTCATGCTAAAACTTTCCGAACCTATAAATTTGTCCAAACTTTCCGAACCTATAACTTTGTCAAAACTGAACCGATTTTCAAAAGGAAAGGCGTTTTAGTCGTGGCTCGATCTCAATAATTAAACCGCATTCATAGTTGGAAATATTTTTTTTTTTCGAAATTCATGTTAAAACTTTCCGAACCTATAACTTTGTCAAAACTTTCCGAACCTATAACTATGTCAAAACTTTCCGAACCTATAACTTTGTCAAAACTGAACCGATTTTCAAAAGGAAAGGCGTTTTAGTCGTGGCTCGATCTCAATAATTAAACCGAATTCATAGTTGAAAATGTTTTTTTTTTTCGAAATTCATGTTAAAACTTAACGAACCTATAACTTTGTTAAAACTTTCCGAACCTATAACTATGTCAAAACTTTCCGAACCTATAACTTTGTCAAAACTGAACCGATTTTCAAAAGGAAAGGCGTTTTAGTCGTGGCTCGATCTCAATAATTAAACCGCATTCATAGTTGGAAATGTTTTTTTTTTTCGTAAATTCATGTTAAAACTTTCCGAACCTATAACTTTGTCAAAACTTTCCGAACCTATAACTATGTCAAAACTTTCCGAACCTATAACTTTGTCAAAACTGAATCGATTTTTAAAAGGAAAGGCGTTTTAGTCATGGCTCGATCTCAATAACTAAACTGCATTCATAGTTGGAAATGTTTTTTTTTTTTTCGAAATTCATGTTAAAACTTTCCGAACCTATAACTTTGTTAAAACTGAACCGATTTTCAAAAGGAAAGGCGTTTTATTCGTATCTCGATCTCAATAATTAAACCGCATTCATAGTTGGAAATGTTTTTTTATTTTTTTTTTCGAAATTCATGTTAAAACTTTTCGAATCAATAACTTTGTCAAAACATTCCGAACCTATAACTATGTCAAAACTTTCCGAACCTATAACTTTGTCAAAACTGAACCGATTTTCAAAAGGAAAGGCGTTTTAGTCGTGGCTCGATCTCAATAATTAAACCGAATTCATAGTTGGAAATGTTTTTTTTTTCGAAATTCATGTTAAAACTTTCCGAACCTATAACTTTGGCAATTTTTTCCGAACCTATAACTATGTCAAAACTTTCCGAACCTATAACTTTGTCAAAACTGAACCGATTTTCAAAAGGAAAGGCGTTTTAGTCGTGGCTCGATCTCAATAATTAAACCGAATTCATAGTTGAAAATGTTTTTTTTTTTCGAAATTCATGTTAAAACTTTACCGAACCTATAACTTTGTCAAAACTGAACCGATTTTCAAAAGGAAAGGCGTTTTAGTCGTGGCTCGATCTCAATAATTAAACCGAATTCATAGTTGAAAATGTTTTTTTTTTGAAATTCGAAACTTCAACTGTCTAAAACTTTCCGAACCTATAACTTTGTCAAAACTGAACCGATTTTCAAAAGGAAAGGCGTTTTAGTCGTGGCTCGATCTCAATAATTAAACCGCATTCATAGTTGGAAATGTTTTTTTTTTTTAAATTCATGTTATAACTTTCCGAACCTATAACTTTGTCAAAACTTTCCGAACCTATAACTTTGTCAAAACTGAACCGATTTTCAAAAGGAAAGGCGTTTTAGTCGTGGCTCGATCTCAATAATTAAACCGCATTCATAGTTGGAAATGTTTTTTTTTTCGAAATTCATGTTAAAACTTTCCGAACCTATAACTATGTCAAAACTTTCCGAACCTATAACTTTGTCAAAACTGAACCGATTTTCAAAAGGAAAGGCGTTTTAGTCGTGGCTCGATCTCAATAATTAAACCGCATTCATAGTTGGAAATGTTTTTTTTTTCGAAATTCATGTTAAAACTTTCCGAACCTATAACTTTGTCAAATCTTTCCGAACCTATAACTTTGTCAAATCTTTCCGAACCTATAACTATGTCAAAACTTTCCGAACCTATAACTTTGTCAAAACTGAACCGATTTTCAAAAGGAAAGGCGTTTTAGTAGTGGCTCGATCTCAATAATTAATGGAATTGTTTTTTTTTTTCAAATTCATGTTAAAACTTTCTGAACCTATAACTTTGGCAATTTTTTCCGAACCTATAACTATGTCAAAACTTTCCGATCATATAACTTTGTCAAAACTGAACTCGATTTTCAAAAGGAAAGGCGTTTTAGTCGTGGCTCGATCTCAATAATTAAACCGCATTCATAGTTGGAAATGTTTTTTTTTTCGAAATTCATGTTAAAACTTTCCGAACCTGTAACTTTGTCAAATCTTTCCAAACCTATAACTTTTTCAAAATTTTCCGAACTTATAACTTTTTTTAAAACTCTCCGAACCTATAACTTTGTCAAAACTGAACCGATTTTCAAAAGGAAAGGCGTTTTAGTCGTGGCTCGATCTCAATAATTAAACCGCATTCATAGTTGGAAATGTTTTTTTTTTCGAAATTCATGTTAAAACTTTCCGAACCTATAACTTTGTCAATATTTTCCGAACCTTTAACTTTGTCAAAACTTTCCGAACCTATAACTTTGTCAAAACTGAACCGATTTTCAAAAGGAAAGGCGTTTTAGTCGTGGCTCGATCTCAATAATTAAACCGCATTCATAGTTGGAAATGTTTTTTTTTTCGAAATTCATGTTAAAACTTTCCGAACCTATAACTTTGTCAAAACTTTCCGAACCTATAACTATGTCAAAACTTTCCGAACCTATAACTTTGTCAAAACTGAACCGATTTTCAAAAGGAAAGGCGTTTTAGTCGTGGCTCGCTCTCAATAATTAATCCGCATTCATAGTTGGAAATGTTTTTTTTTTCGAAATTCATGTTAAAACTTTCCGAACCTATAACTTTGTCAAATCTTTCCGAACCTATAACTATGTCAAAACTTTCCGAACCTATAACTTTGTCAAAACTGAACCGATTTTCAAAAGGAAAGGCGTTTTAGTCGTGGCTCGCTCTCAATAATTAACCCGCATTCATAGTTGGAAATGTTTTTTTTTTTCGAAATTCATGTTAAAACTTTCCGAACCATATAACTTTGTCAAATCTTTCCGAACCTATAACTATGTCAAAACTTTCCGAACCTATAACTTTGTCAAAACTGAACCGATTTTCAAAAGGAAAGGCGTTTTAGTCGTGGCTCGATCTCAATAATTAAACGGAATTTAGTTGAAATTTTTTTTTTTCGAAATTCATGTCAAAACTTTCCGAACCTATAACTTTGGCAATTTTTTCCGAACCTATAACTTTGTCAAAACTTTCCGAACATATAACTTTGTCAAAACTGAACTCGATTTTCAAAAGGAAAGGCGTTTTAGTCGTGGCTCGATCTCAATAATTAAACCGCATTCATAGTTGGAAATGTTTTTTTTTTCGAAATTCATGTTAAAACTTTCCGAACCTATAACTTTGTCAAATCTTTCCGAACCTATAACTTTTTCAAAATTTTCCGAACTTATAACTTTTTTTAAAACTCTCCGAACCTATAACTTTGTCAAAACTGAACCGATTTTCAAAAGGAAAGGCGTTTTAGTCGTGGCTCGATCTCAATAATTAAACCGCATTCATAGTTGGAAATGTTTTTTTTTTCGAAATTCATGTTAAAACTTTCCGAACCTATAATTTGTCAAATCTTTCCGAACCTATAACTTTGTCAAATCTTTCCGAACCTTAACTATGTCAAAACTTTCCGAACCTATAACTTTGTCAAAACTGAACCGATTTTCAAAAGGAAAGGCGTTTTAGTCGTGGCTCGATCTCAATAATTAAACCGCATTCATAGTTGGAAATGTTTTTTTTTTTCGAAATTCATGTTAAAACTTTCCGAACCTATAACTTTGTCAAATCTTTCCGACCTATAACTTTGTCAAATCTTTCCGAACCTATAACTATGTCAAAACTTTCCGAACCTATAACTTTGTCAAAACTGAACCGATTTTCAAAAGGAAAGGCGTTTTAGTCGTGGCTCGATCTCAATAATTAAACCGCATTCATAGTTGGAAATGTTTTTTTTTTTCGAAATTCATGTTAAAACTTTCCGAACCTATAACTTTGTCAATTCTTTCCGAACCTATAACTATGTCAAAACTTTCCGAACCTATAACTTTGTCAAAACTGAACCGATTTTCAAAAGGAAAGGCGTTTTAGTCGTGGCTCGATCTCAATAATTAAACCGCATTCATAGTTGGAAATGTTTTTTTTTTCGAAATTCATGTTAAAACTTTCCGAACCTATAACTTTGTTCAAAACTGAACCGATTTTCAAAAGGAAAGGCGTTTTAGTCGTGGCTCGCTCTCAATATTTAATCATGGAAATGTTTTTTTTTCCAAATCATGTCAAAACTTTCCGAACCTATAACTTTGTCAAAACTGAACCGATTTTCAAAAGGAAAGGCGTTTTAGTCGTGGCTCGATCTCAATAATTAAACCGCATTCATAGTTGGAAATGTTTTTTTTTTCGAAATTTATGTTTAAACTTTCCGAACCAATAACTTTGTCAAAACTTTCGGAACCTTTAACTATGTAAAACTTTCCGAACCTATAACTTTGTCAAAACTGAACCGATTTTCAAAAGGAAAGGCGTTTTAGTCGTGGCTCGATCTCAATAATTAAACCGAATTCATAGTTGAAAATGTTTTTTTTTTCGAAATTCATGTTAAAACTTTCCGAACCTATAACTTTGTTTACTTAAACTTTCCGAACCTAACTATGTCAAAACTTTCCGAACCTATAACTTTGTCAAAACTGAACCGATTTTCAAAGGAAAGGCGTTTTAGTCGTGGCTCGATCTCAATAATTAAACCGCATTCATAGTTGAAAATGTTTTTTTTTTTCGAAATTCATGTTAAAACTTTCCGAACCTATAACTTTGTCAAAATGAACCGATTTTCTAAGGAAGGCGTTTTAGTCTGGCTCGAACTCAATAATTAACTGGAAATGTTTTTTTTTTCAAATCATTAAAACTTTCCGAACCTATAACTTTGTCAAAACTGAACCGATTTTCAAAAGGAAAGGCGTTTTAGTCGTGGCTCGCTCTCAATATTAAACCCGAATTCATAGTTGCAAATGTTTTTTTTTTCGAAATTCATGTTAAAACTTTCCGAACCTATAACTATGTCAAAACTTTCCGAACCTATAACTTTGTCAAAACTGGATCAATTTTCAAAAGGAAAGGCGTTTTAGTCGTGGCTCGCTCTCAATAATTAACCCGAATTCATAGTTGAAAATGTTTTTTTTTTTCGAAATTCATGTTAAAACTTTCCGAACCTATAACTTTGTCAAATCTTTCCGAACCTATAACTTTGTCAAATCTTTCCGAACCTATAACTATGTCAAAACTTTCCGAACCTATAACTTTGTCAAAACTGAGCCGATTTTCTAAAGGAAAGGCGTTTTAGTAGAGGCTCGATGTCAATAATTAATGGAATTTTATTTTTTTTTTCAAATTCATGTCAAAATTTTCTGAACCTATAACTTTGGCAATTTTTTCCGAACCTATAACTTTGGCAAAACTTTCCGATCATATAACTATGTCAAAACTGACTCGATTTTCAAAAGGAAATGCGTTTAAGTCGTGGCTCGATCTCAATAATTAAACCGCATTCATAGTTGGAAATGTTTTTTTTTTCGAAATTCCTGTTAAAACTTTCCGAGCCTGTAACTTTGTCAAATCTTTCCGAACCTATAACTTTTTCAAAATTTTCCGAACTTATAACTTTTTTTAAAACTCTCCGAACATATAACTTTGTCAAAACTGAACCGATTTTCAAAAGGAAAGGCGTTTTAGTCGTGGCTCGATCTCAATAATTAAACCGCATTCATAGTTTGAAATGTTCTTTTTTTTCGAAATTCATGTTAAAACTTTCCGAACCAATAACTTTGTCAATGATTTTCCGAACCTTTAACTTTGTCAAAACTTTCCGAACATATAACTTTGTCAAAACTGAACCGATTTTCAAAAGGAAATGCGTTTTAGTCGTGGCTCGATCTCAATAATTAAACCGCATTCATAATGGGAAATGTTTTTTTTTTCGAAATTCATGTTAAAACTTTCCGAACCTATAAGTTTGTCAAATCTTTCCGAACCTATAACTATATCAAAACTTTCCGAACCTATAACTTTGTCAAAACTGAACCGATTTTCAAAAGGAAAGGCGTTTTAGTCGTGGGTCGCTCTCAATAATTAATCCGCATTCATAGTTGGAAATGTTTTTTTTTTTTCGAAATTCATGTTAAAACTTTTCGAACCATTAACTTTGTCAAAACTTTCCGAACCTATAACTATGTCAAAACTTTCCGAACCTATAACTTTGTCAAAACTGAACCGATTTTCAAAAGGAAAGGCGTTTTAGTCGTGGGTCGCTCTCAATAATTAATCCGCATTCATAGTTGGAAATGTTTTTTTTTTTTCGAAATTCATGTTAAAACTTTTCGAACCATTAACTTTGTCAAAACTTTCCGAACCTATAACTATGTCAAAACTTTCCGAACCTATAACTTTGTCAAAACTGAACCGATTTTCAAAAGGAAAGGCGTTTTAGTCGAGGCTCGATGTCAATAATTAATGGAATTTTTATTTTTTTTTTCAAATTCATGTCAAAACTTTCCGAACCTATAACTTTGGCAATTTTTTCCGAACCTATAACTTTGGCAAAACTTTCCGATCATATAACTATGTCAAAACTGACTCGATTTTCAAAAGGAAATGCGTTTAAGTCGTGGCTCGATCTCAATAATTAAACCGCATTCATAGTTGGAAATGTTTATTTTTTCGAAATTCCTGTTAAAACTTTCCGAACCTGTAACTTTGTCAAATCTTTCCGAACCTATAACTTTTTCAAAATTTTCCGAACTTATAACTTTTTTTAAAACTCTCCGAACCTATAACTTTGTCAAAACTGGACCGATTTTCAAAAGGAAAGGCGTTTTAGTCGTGGCTCGATCTCAATAATTAACACGCATTCATAGTTGAAAATGTTTTTTTTTTCGAAATTCATGTTAAAACTTTCCGAACCTATTACTTTGTCAAATCTTTCCGAACCTATAACTATGTCAAAACTTTCCGAACCTATAACTTTGTCAAAACTGAACCGACTTTCAAAAGGAAATGCGTTTAAGTCGTGGCTCGATCTCAATAATTAAACCGCATTCATAGTGGGAAATGTTTTTTTTTTTTCGAAATTCATGTTAAAACTTTCCGAACCTATAACTTTTTCAAAACTTTCCGAACCTATAACTTTTTCTAAAACTTTCCGAACCTATAACTTTGTCAAAACTGAACCGATTTTCAAAAGGAAAGGCGTTTTAGTCGTGGCTCGATCTCAATAATTAAACCGCATTCATAGTTGGAAATGTTTTTTTTTTCGAAATTCATGTTAAAACTTTTCGAACCTTTAACTTTGTCAAAACTTTCCGAACCTATAACTTTGTCAAAACTTTCCGAACCTATAACTTTGTCAAAACTGGACCGATTTTCAAAAGGAAAGGCGTTTTAGTCGTGGCTCGATCTCAATAATTAACCCGCATTCATAGTTGAAAATGTTTTTTTTTTCGAAATTCATGTTAAAACTTTCCGAACCTATAACTTTGTCAAATCTTTCCGAACCTATAACTTTGTCAAAACTTTCCGAACCTATAACTATGTCAAAACTTTCCGAACCTATAACTTTGTCAAAACTGAACCGATTTTCAAAAGGAAAGCGCGTTTTAGTCGTGGCTCGATCTCAATAATTAAACCGCATTCATAGTTGGAAATGTTTTTTTTTCCGCAAATTTATGTTAAAACTTTCCGACACAACAGGCGCTCCATGCTGCATCGCACTCATGGGGAGCGCCGACGACCTGAAACACCTCCTAAATCTGAACCGATCCTGGGCCTCCAATGGTCCAGATTCACCTTTACGAGCGGGGCCAAACTGCGCGACGGGCGGCAAATGGCGGCGCATAATCTGCGGTGCACACACACACACACAGCCCTGATGAGATGCGCGTCCATAAACTCATCCAAAGCTATGAAATGTAACCTGTAAAAAAAAAAAATTATAATTAGCTCTAAGATTAATTATTGTTCACCTTTTTTGTGTATTTATGTTTATACTTTATTTTTTAACTCAAAACTTTCCGAACCTATAACTATGTCAAAACTTTCCGAACCTATAACTTTGTCAAAACTGAACCGATTTTCAAAAGGAAAGGCGTTTTAGTCGTGGCTCGATCTCAATAATTAAACCGCATTCATAGTTGCAAATGTTTTTTTTTTTCGAAATTCATGTCAAAACTTTCCGAACCTATAAATTTGTCAAAACTTTCCGAACCTATAACTTTGTCAAAACTTTCCGAACATATAACTTTGTCAAAACTGAACCGATTTTCAAAAGGAAAGGCATTTTAGTCGTGGCTCGATCTCAATAATTAAACCGCATTCATAGTTGGAAATGTTTTTTTTTTCGAAATTCATGTTAAAACTTTCCGAACCTATAACTTTGTCAAAACTTTCCGAACCTATAACTATGTCAAAAATTTCCGAACCTATAACTTTGTCAAAACTGAACCGATTTTCAAAAGGAAAGGCGTTTTAGTCGTGGCTCGATCTCAATAATTAAACCGAATTCATAGTTGGAAATTTTTTTTTTTTCGAAATTCATGTTAAAACTTTCCGAACCTATAACTTTGTCAAAACTTTCCGAACCGATTTTCAAAAGGAAAGGCGTTTTAGTCGTGGCTCGATCTCAATAATTAAACCGCATTCATAGTTGCAAATGTTTTTTTTTTCGAAATTCATGTCAAAACTTTCCGAACCTATAACTATATCAAAACTTTCCGAACCTATAACTTTGTCAAAACTGAACCGAGTTTGAAAAGGAAAGGCGTTTTAGTCGTGGCTCGATCTCAATAATTAAACCGCATTCATAGTTGCAAATGTTTTTTTTTTCGAAATTTATGTTAAAACTTTCCGAACCTATAACTATGTCAAAACTTTCCGAACCTATAACTTTGTCAAAACTGAACCGATTTTCAAAAGGAAAGGCGTTTTAGTCGTGGCTCGATCTCAATAATTAAACCAAATTCATTGTTGGAAATTTTTTTTTTTCGAAATTCATGTTAAAACTTTCCGAACCTATAACTTTGTCAAAACTTGAACCGATTTTCAAAAGGAAAGGCGTTTTAGTCGTGGCTCGATCTCAATAATTAAACCGCATTCATAGTTGAATATGTTTTTTTTTTCGAAATTCATGTCAAAACTTTCCGAACCTATAACTTTGTCAAAACTTTCCGAACCTATAACTATTCAAAACTTTCCGAACCTATAATCTTTGTCAAAACTGAACCGATTTTCAAAAGGAAAGGCGTTTTAGTCGTGGCTCGATCTCAATAATTAAACCGCATTCATAGTTGGAAATGTTTTTTTTTTTCGAAATTCATGTTAAAACTTTCCGAACCTTAACTTTGTCAAAACTTTCCGAACCTATAACTATTCAAAACTTTCAGAACCTATAACTTTGTCAAAACTGAACCGATTTTCAAAAGGAAAGGCGTTTTAGTCGTGGCTCGATCTCAATAATTAAACCGCATTCATAGTTGGAAATGTTTTTTTTTTCGAAATTCATGTTAAAACTTTCCGAACCTATAACTTTGTCAAAACTTTCCGAACCTATAACTATGTCAAAACTTTCCGAACCTATAACTTTGTCAAAACTGAACCGATTTTCAAAAGGAAAGGCGTTTTAGTCGTGGCTCGATCTCAATAATTAAACCGCATTCATAGTTGGAAATTTTTTTTTTTTCGAAATTCATGTTAAAACTTTCCGAACCTATAACTTTGTCAAAACTTTCCGAACCTATAACTATGTCAAAACTTTCCGAACCTATAACTTTGTCAAAACTGAACCGATTTTCAAAAGGAAAGGCGTTTTAGTCGTGGCTCGATCTCAATAATTAAACCGCATTCATAGTTGCAAATGTTTTTTTTTTTCGAAACTCATGTCAAAACTTTCCGAACCTATAACTTTGTCAATACTTTCCGAACCTATAACTTTGTCAAAACTTTCCGAACATATAACTTTGTCAAAACTGAACCGATTTTCAAAAGGAAATTCGTTTTTGTCGTGTCTCGATCTCAATAATTAAACCGCATTCATAGTTGGAAATGTTTTTTTTTCGAAATTCATGTTAAAACTTTCCGAACCTATAAATATGTCAAAACTTTCCGAACCTATAACTTTGTCAAAACTGAACCGATTTTCAAAAGGAAAGGCGTTTTAGTCGTGGCTGATCTCAATAATTAAACCGAATTCATATTTGGAAATTTTTTTTTTTCGAAATTCATGTTAAAACTTTCCGAACCTATAACTTTGTCAAAACTTTCCGAACCTATAACTATGTCAAAACTTTCTGAACCTATAACTTTGTCAAAACTGAACCGATTTTCAAAAGGAAAGGCGTTTTAGTCGTGGCTCGATCTCAATAATTAAACCGCATTCATAGTTGGAAATGTTTTTTTTTTCGAAATTTATGTTAAAACTTTCCGAACCTATAAATATGTCAAAACTTTCGAACCTATAACTTTGTCAAAACTGAACCGATTTTCAAAAGGAAAGGCGTTTTAGTCGTGGCTCGATCTCAATAATTAAACCGCATTCATAGTTGGAAATGTTTTTTTTTTCGAAATTTATGTTAAAACTTTCCGAACCTATAACTATGTCAAAACTTTCAGAACCTATAACTTTGTCAAAACTGAACCGATTTTCAAAAGGAAAGGCGTTTTAGTCGTGGCTCGATCTCAATAATTAAACCGCATTCATAGTTGGAAATGTTTTTTTTTTCGAAATTCATGTTAAAACTTTCCGAACCTATAACTTTGTCAAAACTTTCCGAACCTTTAACTATGTCAAAACTTTCCGAACCTATAACTTTGTCAAAACTGAACCGATTTTCAAAAGGAAAGGCGTTTTAGTCGTGGCTCGATCTCAATAATTAAACCGAATTCATAGTTGGAAATGTTTTTTTTTTCGAAATTCATGTTAAAACTTTCCGAACCTATAACTTTGTCAAAACTTTCCGAACCTATAACTATGTCAAAACTTTCCGAACCTATAACTTTGTCAAAACTGAACCGATTTTCAAAAGGAAAGGCGTTTTAGTCGTGGCTCGATCTCAATAATTAAACCGCATTCATAGTTGCAAATGTTTTTTTTTTTCGAAATTCATGTCAAAACTTTCCGAACCTATAAATATGTCAAAACTTTTAGAACCTATAACTTTGTCAAATCTGAACCGATTTTCAAAAGAAAAGGCGTTTTTGTCGTGGCTCGATCTCAATAATTAAACCGCATTCATAGTTGGAAATGTTTTTTTTTTCGAAATTCATGTCAAAACTTTCCGAACCTATAACTTTGTCAATTTTTTCCGAACCTTTAACTTTGTCAAAACTTTCCGAACATATAACTTTGTCAAAACTGAACCGATTTTCAAAAGGAAAGGCGTTTTTGTCGTGGCTCGATCTCAATAATTAAACCGCATTCATAGTTGGAAATGTTTTTTTTTTTCGAAATTCATGTTAAAACTTTCCGAACCTATAACTTTGTCAAAACTTTCCGAACCTATAACTATGTCAAAACTTTCCGAACACTATAACTTTGTCAAAACTGAACCGATTTTCAAAAGGAAAGGCGTTTTAGTCGTGGCTCGATCTCAATAATTAAACAGCATTCATAGTTGGAAATGTTTTTTTTTTCGAAATTCATGTTAAAACTTTCCGAACCTATAACTTTGTCAAAACTTTCCGAACCTATAACTATGGTAAAACTTTCAGAACCTATAACTTTGTCAAAACTGAACCGATTTTCAAAAGGAAAGGCGTTTTAGTCGTGGCTCGATCTCAATAATTAAACCGCATTCATAGTTGGAAATGTTTTTTTTTTCGAAATTCATGTCAAAACTTTCCGAACCTATAAATATGTCAAAACTTTCAGAACCTATAACTTTGTCAAAACTGAACCGATTTTCAAAAGGAAACGCGTTTTAGTCGAGGCTCGATCTCAATAATAAAACCGCATTCATAGTTGCAAATGTTTTTTTTTTTCGAAATTCATGTCAAAACTTTCCGAACCTATAACTTTGTCAATTTTTTCCGAACCTTTAAATGTGTCAAAACTTTCCGAACCTATAACTTTGTCAAAACTGAACCGATTTTCAAAAGGAAACGCGTTTTAGTCGAGGCTCGATCTCAATAATAAACCGCATTCATAGTTGCAAATGTTTTTTTTTTTCGAAATTCATGTCAAAATTTTCCGAACCTATAACTTTGTCAAAAATTAACCGATTTTCTAATGGAAAGGCGTTTTAGTCGAGGCTCGATCTCAATAATTAATGGATTTTTTTTTTTCAAATTCATGTCAAAACTTTCCGAACCTATAACTATGTCAAAACTTTCCAACCTATAACTTTGTCAAAACTGGACCGATTTTCAAAAGGAAAGGCGTTTTCAGTCGTGGCTCGCTCTCAATACTTAACACGTATTCATAGTTGAAAATGTGTTTTTTTTTCGAAATTCATGTTAAAACTTTCCGAACCTATAACTTTGTCAAATCTTTCCGAACCTATAACTTTGTCAAATCTTTCCGAACCCATAACTATGTCAAAACTTTCCGAACCTATAACTTTGTCAAAACTGAACCGATTTTCAAAAGGAAAGTCCTTTTAGTCGTGGCTCGATCTCAATAATTAATCCGCATTCATAGTTGGAAATGTTTTTTTTTCCCCAAATTTATGTTAAAACTTTCCGACACAACAGGCGCTCCATGCTGCATCGCACTCATGGGGAGCGCCGACGACCTGAAACACCTCCTAAATCTGGACCGATCCTGGGCCTCCAATGGTCCAGATTCACCTTTACGAGCGGGGCCAAACTGCGCGACGGGCGGCAAACGGCGGCGCATAATCTGCGGTGCACACACACACACACAGCCCTGATGAGATGCGCGTCCATAAACTCATCCAAAGCTATGAAATGTAACCTGTAAAAAAAAAAAATTATAATTAGCTCTAAGATTAATTATTGTTCACCTTTTTTGTGTATTTATGTTTATACTTTATTTTTTAACTCAAAACTTTCCGAACCTATAACTATGTCAAAACTTTCCGAACCTATAACTTAGTCAAAACTGAACCGATTTTCAAAAGGAAAGGCGTTTTAAACGTGGCTTGATCTCAATAATTAAACCGCATTCAAATTTGCAAATGTTTTTTTTTTTTCGAAATTCATGTCAAAACTTTCCGAACCTATAAATATGTCAAAACTTTCCGAACCTATAACTTTGTCAAAACTTTCCGAACATATAACTTTGTCAAAACTGAACCGATTTGCAAAAGGAAAGGCATTTTAGTCGTGGCTCGATCTCAATAATTAAACCGCATTCATAGTTGGAAATTTTTTTTTTTTTTCGAAATTCATGTTAAAACTTTCCGAACCTGTAACTTTGTCAAAACTTTCCGAACCTATAACTATGTCAAAAATTTCCGAACCTATAACTTTGTCAAATCTGAACCGATTTTCAAAAGAAAAGGCGTTTTAGTCGTGGTTCGATCTCAATAATTAAACCGCATTCATAGTTGGAAATGTTTTTTTTTTCGAAATTCATGTCAAAACTTTCCGCAACCTATAACTTTGTCAAAACTTTCCAAACCTATAACTATGTCAAAAAATTCCGAACCTATAACTTTGTCAAAACTGAACCGATTTTCAAAAAGGAAAGGCGTTTTAGTCGTGTCTCGATCTCAATAATTAAACCGCATTCATAGTTGGAAATGTTTTTTTTTCGAAATTCATGTCAAAACTTTCCGAACCTATTAATATGTCAAAACTTTCAGAACCTATAACTTTGTCAAAACTGAACCGATTTTCAAAAGGAAAGGCGTTTTAGTCGTGGCTCGATCTCAATAATTAAACAGCATTCATAGTTGGAAATGTTTTTTTTTCGAAATTTATGTTAAAACTTTCCGAACCTATAACTTTGTCAAAACTTTCCGAACCTATAACTATGTCAAAACTTTCCGAACCTATAAGTTTGTCAAAACTGAACCGGGTTTCAAAAGGAAAGGCGTTTTAGTCGTGGCTCGATCTCAATAATTAAACCGCATTCATAGTTGCAAATGTTTTTTTTTTCGAAATTTATGTTAAAACTTTCCGAACCTATAAATATGTCAAAACTTTCAGAACCTATAACTTTGTCAAAACTGAACCGATTTTCAAAAGGAAAGGCGTTTTAGTCGTGGCTGGATCTCAATAATTAAATCGAAGTCATTTTTGGAAATTTTTTTTTTTTCGAATTCATGTTAAAACTTTCCGAACCTATAACTTTGTCAAAACTTTCCGAACCTATAACTATGCCAAAACTTTCGGAATCTATAACTTTGTCAAAACTGAACCGATTTTCAAAAGAAAAGGCCTTTTAGTCGTGGCTCGAACTCAATAATTAAACCGCATTCATAGTTGGAAATGTTTTTTTTTTTCTGAAATTCATGTCAAAACTTTCCGAACCTATAACTTTGTCAATTTTTTCCGAACCTTTAACTGTGTCAAAACTTTCTGAACCTATAACTTTGTCAAAACTGAACCGATTTTCAAAAGGAAAGGCCTTTTAGTCGTGGCTCGATCTCAAAAATTAAACCGAATTCATAGTTGGAAATGTTTTTTTTTCAAAATTTATGTTAAAACTTTCCGAACCTATAACTTTGTCAAAACTTTCCGAACCTATAACTATGTCAAAACTTTCCGAACCTATAACTTTGTCAAAACTGAACCGATTTTCAAAAGGAAAGGCGTTTTAATCGTGGCTCGATCTCAATAATTAAACCGCATTCATAGTTGCAAATGTTTTTTTTTTTCGAAATTCATGTCAAAACTTTCCGAACCTATAAATATGTCAAAACTTTTAGAACCTATAACTTTGTCAAATCTGAACCGATTTTCAAAAGAAAAGGCGTTTTAGTCGTGGCTCGATCTCAATAATTAAACCGCATTCATAGTTGGAAATGTTTTTTTTTTCGAAATTCATGTTAAAACTTTCCGAACCTATAACTTTGTCAAAACTTTCCGAACCTATAACTATGTCAAAACTTTCCGAACCTATAACTTTGTCAAAACTGAACCGATTTTCAAAAGGAAAGGCGTTTTAGTCGTGGCTCGATCTCAATAATTAAACCGCATTCATAGTTGGAAATGTTTTTTTTTTCGAAATTCATGTCAAAACTTTCCGAACCTATAACTTTTCAAAACTTTCCGAACCTATAACTATGTCAAAACTTTTCGAACCTATAACTTTGTCAAATCTGAACCGATTTTCAAAAGGAAAGGCGTTTTAGTCGTGGCTCGATCTCAATAATTAAACCGCATTCATAGTTGGAAATGTTTTTTTTTTCGAAATTCATGTTAAAACTTTCCGAACCTATAACTTTGTCAATTTTTTCCGAACCTTTAACTTTGTCAAAACTTTCCGAACATATAACTTTGTCAAAACTGAACCGATTTTCAAAAGGAAAGGCGTTTTTGTCGTGGCTCGATCTCAATAATTAAACCGCATTCATAGTTGGAAATGTTTTTTTTTCGAAATTCATGTCAAAACTTTCCGAACCTATAATATATGTCAAAACTTTTAGAACCTATAACTTTGTCAAATCTGAACCGATTTTCAAAAGAAAAGGCGTTTTAGTCGTGGCTCGATCTCAATAATTAAACCGCATTCATAGTTGGACATGTTTTTTTTTTCGAAATTCATGTCAAAACTTTCCGAACCTATAAATATGTCAAAACTTTTCACGAACCTATAACTTTGTCAAATCTGAACCGATTTTCAAAAGGAAAGGCGTTTTAGTCGTGGCTCGATCTCAATAATTAAACCGCATTCATAGTTGGAAATGTTTTTTTTTTCGAAATTCATGTTAAAACTTTCCGAACCTATAAATATGTCAAAACTTTCAGAACCTATAACTTTGTCAAAACTGAACCGATTTTCAAAAGGAAAGGCGTTTTAGTCGTGGCTCGATCTCAATAATTAAACCGCATTCATAGTTGGAAATGTTTTTTTTTTCGAAATTCATGTTAAAACTTTCCGAACCTATAACTTTGTCAAAACTTTCCGAACCTATAACTATGTCAAAACTTTCAGAACCTATAACTTTGTCAAAACTGAACCGATTTTCAAAAGGAAAGGCGTTTTAGTCGTGGCTCGATCTCAATAATTAAACCGCATTCATAGTTGGAAATGTTTTTTTTTTTCGAAATTCATGTTAAAACTTTCCGAACCTATAACTTTGTCATTTCTTTCCGAACCTATAACTGTGTCAAAACTTTCCGAACCTATAACTTTGTCAAAACTGAACCGATTTTCAAAAGGAAAGGCGTTTTAGTCGTGGCTCGATCTCAATAATTAAACCGAATTCATAGTTGGAAATGTTTTTTTTTTTCGAAATTTATGTTAAAACTTTCCGAACCTATAACTTTGTCAAAACTTTCCGAACCTATAACTATGTCAAAACTTTCCGAACCTATAACTTTGTCAAAACTGAACCGATTTTCAAAAGGAAAGGCGTTTTAGTCGTGGCTCGATCTCAATAATTAAACCGCATTCATAGTTGGAAATGTTTTTTTTTTCGAAATTCATGTTAAAACTTTCCGAACCTATAAATATGTCAAAACTTTCCGAACCTATAACTTTGTCAAAACTGAACCGATTTTCAAAAGGAAAGGCGTTTTTGTCGTGTCTCGATCTCAATAATTAAACCGCATTCATAGTTGGAAATGTTTTTTTTTTTCGAAATTCATGTTAAAACTTTCCGAACCTATAACTTTGTCAAAACTTTCCGAACCTATAACTATGTCAAAACTTTCCGAACCTATAACTTTGTCAAAACTGAACCGATTTTCAAAAGGAAAGGCGTTTTAGTCGTGGCTCGATCTCAATAATTAAACCGCATTCATAGTTGGAAATGTTTTTTTTTTCGAAATTCATGTTAAAACTTTCCGAACCTATAAATTTGTCAAAACTTTTAGAACCTATAACTTTGTCAAATCTGAACCGATTTTCAAAAGGAAAGGCGTTTTAGTCGTGGCTCGATCTCAATAATTAAACCGCATTCATAGTTGGAAATGTTTTTTTTTTTTCGAAATTCATGTCAAAACTTTCCGAACCTATAACTTTGTCAATTTTTTCCGAACCTTTAACTTTGTCAAAACTTTCCGAACATATAACTTTGTCAAAACTGAACCGATTTTCAAAAGGAAAGGCGTTTTTGTCGTGGCTCGATCTCAATAATTAAACCGCATTCATAGTTGGAAATGTTTTTTTTTTCGAAATTCATGTTAAAACTTTCCGAACCTATAACTTTGTCAAAACTTTCCGAACCTATAACTATGTCAAAACTTTCAGAACCTATAACTTTGTAAAAACTGAACCGATTTTCAAAAGGAAAGGCGTTTTAGTCGTGGCTCGATCTCAATAATTAAACCGCATTCATAGTTGGAAATGTTTTTTTTTTCGAAATTTATGTTAAAACTTTCCGAACCTATAAATATGTCAAAACTTTCAGAACCTATAACTTTGTCAAAACTGAACCGATTTTCAAAAGGAAAGGCGTTTTAGTCGTGGCTCGATCTCAATAATTAAACCGCATTCATAGTTGGAAATGTTTTTTTTTCGAAATTTATGTTAAAACTTTCCGAACCTATAACTTTGTCAAAACTTTCCGAACCTATAACTATGTCAAAACTTTCCGAACCTATAAGTTTGTCAAAACTGAACCGATTTTCAAAAAGGAAAGGCGTTTTAGTCGTGGCTCGATCTCAATAATTAAACCGCATTCATAGTTGGAAATGTTTTTTTTTTTCGAAATTCATGTTAAAACTTTCCGAACCTATAAATATGTCAAAACTTTCAGAACCTATAACTTTGTCAAAACTGAACCGATTTTCAAAAGGAAAGGCGTTTTAGTAGTGGCTCGATCTCAATAATTAAACCGCATTCATAGTTGGAAATGTTTTTTTTTTCGAAATTCATGTTAAAACTTTCCGAACCTATAACTTTGTCAAAACTTTCCGAACCTATAACTATGTCAAAACTTTTAGAACCTATAACTTTGTCAAAACTGAACCGATTTTCAAAAGGAAAGGCGTTTTAGTCGTGGCTCGATCTCAATAATTAAACCGCATTCATAGTTGGAAATGTTTTTTTTTTTCGAAATTCATGTCAAAACTTTCCGAACCTATAACTATGTCAAAACTTTCCGAACCTATAACTTTGTCACAACTGAACCGATTTTCAAAAGGAAAGGCGTTTTAGTCGTGGCTCGATCTCAATAATTAAACCGCATTCATAGTTGGAAATGTTTTTTTTTTCGAAATTCATGTCAAAACTTTCCGAACCTATAACTTTGTCAAAACTTTCCGAACCTATAACTATGTCAAAACTTTCCGAACCTATAACTTTGTCAAAACTGAACCGATTTTCAAAAGGAAAGGCGTTTTAGTCGTGGCTCGATCTCAATAATTAAACCGCATTCATAGTTGGAAATGTATTTTTTTTTTTCGAAATTCATGTCAAAACTTTCCGAACCTATAAATATGTCAAAACTTTCCGAACCTATAACTTTGTCAAAACTGAACCGATTTTCAAAAGGAAAGGCGTTTTAGTCGTGGCTCGATCTCAATAATTAAACCGCATTCATAGTTGCAAATGTTTTTTTTTTCGAAATTCATGTTAAAACTTTCCGAACCTATAAATATGTCAAAACTTTCAGAACCTATAACTTTGTCAAAACTGAACCGATTTCAAAAGGAAAGGCGTTTTAGTCGTGGCTCGATCTCAATAATTAAACCGCATTCATAGTTGGAAATGTTTTTTTTTTCGAAATTCATGTTAAAACTTTCCAAACCTAAAACTTTGTCAATTCTTTCCGAACCTATAACTATGTCAAAACTTTCCGAACATATAAGTTTGTCAAAACTGAACCGATTTGCAAAAGGAAATGCGTTTTTGTCGTGTCTCGATCTCAATAATTAAACCGCATTCATAGTTGGAAATGTTTTTTTTTTCGAAATTCATGTTAAAACTTTCCGAACCTATAATCAAACTTTTCAACCTATAACTATGTCAAAACTTTCAGAACCTATAACTTTGTCAAAACTGAACCGATTTTCAAAAGGAAAGGCGTTTTAGTCGTGGCTCGATCTCAATAATTAAACCGCATTCAAAGTTGCACATGTTTTTTTTTTCGAAATTCATGTCAAAACTTTCCGAACCTATAAATATGTCAAAACTTTTAGAACCTATAACTTTGTCAAAACTGAACCGATTTTCAAAAGGAAAGGCGTGTTAGTCGTGGCTCGATCTCAATAATTAAACCGCATTCATAGTTGGAAATGTTTTTTTTTCGAAATTTATGTTAAAACTTTCCGAACCTATAACTTTGTCAAAACTTTCCGAACCTATAACTATGTCAAAACTTTTAGAACCTATAACTTTGTCAAAACTGAACCGATTTTCAAAAGGAAAGGCGTTTTAGTCGTGGCTCCATCTCTAATAATTAAACCGCATTCATAGTTGGAAATGTTTTTTTTTTCGAAATTCATGTCAAAACTTTCCGAACCAATAAATATGTCAAAACTTTCAGAACCTATAACTTTGTCAAAACTGAACCGATTTTCAAAAAGGAAACGCGTTTTAGTCGAGGCTCGATCTCAATAATTAAACGGCATTCATAGTTGGAAATGTTTTTTTTTCGAAATTCATGTCAAAACTTTCCGAACCTATAACGTTGTCAATTTTTTCCGAACCTTTAACTTTGTCAAAACTTTCCGAACATATAACTTTGTCAAAACTGAACCGATTTGCAAAAGGAAAGGCATTTTAGTCGTGGCTCGATCTCAATAATTAAACCGCATTCATAGTTGGAAATGTTTTTTTTTTGAAATTCATGTTAAAACTTTCCGAACCTATAACTTTGTCAAAACTTTCCGAACCTATAACTATGTCAAAACTTTCCGAATCTATAACTTTGTCAAAACTGAACCGATTTTCAAAAGAAAAGGCCTTTTAGTCGTGGCTCGATCTCAATAATTAAACCGCATTCATAGTTGGAAATGTTTTTTTTTTTCGAAATTTATGTTAAAACTTTCCGAACATATAACTATGTCAAAACTTTCCGAACATATAACTTTGTCAAAACTGAACCGATTTTCAAAAGAAAAGGCCTTTTAGTCGTGGCTCGATCTCAATAATTAAACCGCATTCATAGTTGGAAATGTTTTTTTTTTTTCGAAATTTATGTTAAAACTTTCCGAACCTATAATAAATGTCAAAACTTTCAGAACCTATAACTTTGTCAAAACTGAACCGATTTTCAAAAGGAAAGGCGTTTTAGTCGTGGCTCGATCTCAATAATTAAACAGCATTCATAGTTGGAAATGTTTTTTTTTTCGAAATTTATGTTAAAACTTTCCGAACGTATAACTTTGTCAAAACTTTCCGAACCTATAACTATGTCAAAACTTTCCGAACCTATAACTTTGTCAAAACTGAACCGATTTTCAAAAGGAAAGGCGTTTTAGTCGTGGCTCGATCTCAATAATTAAACCGCATTCATAGTTGGAAATGTTTTTTTTTTTCGAAATTCATGTCAAAACTTTCCGAACCTATAAAAATAGTCAAAACTTTCAGAACCTATAACTTTGTCAAAACTGAACCGATTTTCAAAAGGAAAGGCGTTTTAGTCGTGTCTCGATTTCAATAATTAAACCGCATTCATAGTTGGAATTGTTTTTTGTTTCGAAATTCATGTCAAAACATTCCGAACCTATAAAATATGTCAAAACTTTCAGAATCTATAACTTTGTCAAAACTGAACCGATTTTCAAAAGGAAAGGCGTGTTAGTCGTGGCTCGATCTCAATAATTAAACCGCATTCATAGTTGGAAATGTTTTTTTTTCAGAAATTTATGTTAAAACTTTCCGAACCTATCCTGTGTTAAAGTTTTGGGTCCAAAAACCATGTGAGTTTTTCAAAACCGATATTTCCCCAAAACTGAACCGATTTTCAAAAGGAAAGGCGTTTTAGTCGTGGCTCGATCTCAATAATTAAACCGCATTCATAGTTGGAAATGTTTTTTTTTTTCGAAATTCATGTCAAAACTTTCCGAACCAATAAATATGTCAAAACTTTCAGAACCTATAACTTTGTCAAAACTGAACCGATTTTCAAAAGGAAACGCGTTTTAGTCGAGGCTCGATCTCAATAATTAAACGGCATTCATAGTTGGAAATGTTTTTTTTTTTTCGAAATTCATGTCAAAACTTTCCGAACCTATAACGTTGTCAATTTTTTCCGAACCTTTAACTTTGTCAAAACTTTCCGAACATATAACTTTGTCAAAACTGAACCGATTTTCCTGCAAAAAGGAAAGGCATTTTAGTCGTGGCTCGATCTCAATAATTAAACCGCATTCATAGTTGCAAATGTTTTTTTTTTCGAAATTCATGTTAAAACTTTCCGAACATATAACTTTGTCAAAACTTTCCGAACCTATAACTATGTCAAAACTTTCCGAATCTATAACTTTGTCAAAACTGAACCGATTTTCAAAAGAAAAGGCCTTTTAGTCGTGGCTCGATCTCAATAATTAAACCGCATTCATAGTTGGAAATGTTTTTTTTTTCGAAATTTATGTTAAAACTTTCCGAACATATAAACTATGTCAAAACTTTCCGAACATATAACTTTGTCAAAACTGAACCGATTTTCAAAAGAAAAGGCCTTTTAGTCGTGGCTCGATCTCAATAATTAAACCGCATTCATAGTTGGAAATGTTTTTTTTTTTTGAAATTTATGTTAAAACTTTCCGAACCTATAAAAATGTCAAAACTTTCAGAACCTATAACTTTGTCGAAACTGAACCGATTTTCAAAAGGAAAGGCGTTTTAGTCGTGGCTCGATCTCAATAATTAAACAGCATTCATAGTTGAAAATGTTTTTTTTTTCGAAATTTATGTTAAAACTTTCCGAACGTATAACTTTGTCAAAACTTTCCGAACCTATAACTATGTCAAAACTTTCCGAACCTATAACTTTGTCAAAACTGAACCGATTTTCAAAAGGAAAGGCGTTTTAGTCGTGGCTCGATCTCAATAATTAAACCGCATTCATAGTTGGAAATGTTTTTTTTTTCGAAATTCATGTCAAAACTTTCCGAACCTATAAAGATATGTCAAAACTTTCAGAACCTATAACTTTGTCAAAACTGAACCGATTTTCAAAAGGAAAGGCGTTTTAGTCGTGTCTCGATTTCAATAATTAAACCGCATTCATAGTTGGAATTGTTTTTTGTTTCGAAATTCATGTCCAAAACATTCCGAACCTATAAATATGTCAAAACTTTCAGAATCTATAACTTTGTCAAAACTGAACCGATTTTCAGAAAGGAAAGGCGTTTTAGTCGTGTCTCGATCTCAATAATTAAACCGCATTCATAGTTGGAAATGTTTTTTTTTTCGAAATTTATGTTAAAACTTTCCGAACCTATAACTTTGTCAAAAGTTTCCGAACCTATAACTGTGTCAAAACTTTCCGAACCTATAAGTTTGTCAAAACTCAATCGGGTTTCAAAAGGAAAGGCGTTTTAGTCGTGGCTCGATCTCAATAATTAAACCGCATTCATAGTTGCAAATGTTTTTTTTTTCGAAATTCATGTCAAAACTTTCCGAACCTATAAATATGTCAAAACTTTTAGAACCTATAACTTTGTCAAATCTGAACCGATTTTCAAAAGAAAAGGCGTTTTAGTCGAGGCTCGATCTCAATAATTAAACCGTATTCATAGTTGGAAATATTTTTTTTTCGAAATTCATGTCAAAACTTTCCGAACCTATAACTTTGTCAATTTTTTCTGAACCTTTAACTTTGTCAAAATTTTCCGAACATATAACTTTGTCAAAACTGAACCGATTTGCAAAAGGAAATGCGTTTTTGTCGTGTCTCGATCTCAATAATTAAACCGCATTCATAGTTGGAAATGTTTTTTTTTTTCGAAATTCATGTTAAAACTTTCCGAACCTGTAACTTTGTCAAAACTTTCCAAACCTATAACTATGTCAAAAATTTCCGAACCTCAATTATAAAACCGCATTCATAGTTGGAAATGTTTTTTTTTTTCTAATTCATGTCAAAACTTTCCGAACCTATAACTTTGTCAATTTTTTCCGAACCTTTAACTGTGTCAAAACTTTCTGAACCTATAACTTTGTCAAACCTGAACCGATTTTCAAAAGGAAAGGCCTTTTAGTCGTGGCTCGATCTCAATAATTAAACCGAATTCATAGTTGGAAATGTTTTTTTTTTCCAAATTTATGTTAAAACTTTCCGAACCTATAACTTTGTCAAAACTTTCCGAACCTATAACTATGTCAAAACCTTCCTAACCTATAACTTTGTCAAAACTGAACCGATTTTCAAAAAAGGAAAGGCGTTTTAGTCGTGGCTCGATCTCAATAATTAAACCGCATTCATAGTTGCAAATGTTTTTTTTTTGAATTCGTGTCAAAACTTTCCGAACCTATAAATATGTCAAAACTTTTAGAACCTAGAACTTTGTCAAATCTGAACCGATTTTCAAAAGAAAAGGCGTTTTTATCGTGGCTCGATCTCAATAATTAAACCGCATTCATAGTTGGAAATGTTTTTTTTTTGAAATTCATGTCAAAACTTTCCGAACATATATCTTTGTCAATTTTTTCCGAACCTTTAACTTTGTCAAAACTTTCCGAACATATAACTTTCTCAAAACTGAACCGATTTGCAAAAGAAAAGGCGTTTTTGTCGTGTCTCGATCTCAATAATTAAACCGCATTCATAGTTGGAATGTTTTTTTTTTCGAAATTCATGTTAAAACTTTCCGAACCTGTAACTTTGTCAAAACTTTCCAAACCTATAACTATGTCGCTAAAATTTCCGAACCTCAATAATAAAAACCGCATTCATAGTTGGAAATGTTTTTTTTTCGAAATTCATGTCAAAAGTTTCCGAACCTATAACTTTGTCAATTTTTTCCGAACCTTTAACTCGTGTCAAAAATTTCTGAACCTATAACTTTGTCAAAACTGAACCGATTTTCAAAAGGAAAGGCCTTTTAGTCGTGGCTCGATCTCAATAATTAAACCGAATTCATAGTTGGAAATGTTTTTTTTTCCGAAATTTATGTTAAAACTTTCCGAACCTATAACTTTGTCAAAACTTTCCGAACCTATAACTTTGTCAAAACTGAACCGATTTTCAAAAGGAAAGGCGTTTTAGTCGTGGCTCGATCTCAATAATTAAACCGCATTCATAGTTGCAAATGTTTTTTTTTTCGAAATTCATGTCAAAACTTTCCGAACCTATAAATATGTCAAAACTTTTAGAACCTATAACTTTGTCAAATCTGAACCGATTTTCAAAAGAAAAGGCGTTTTAGTCGTGGCTCGATCTCAATAATTAAACCGCATTCATAGTTGCAAATGTTTTTTTTTTCGAAATTCATGTCAAAACTTTCCAAACCTATAACTATGTCAAAAATTTCCGAACCTATAACTTTGTCAAAACTGAACCGATTTTCAAAAGGAAAGGCGTTTTAGTCGTGGCTCGATCTCAATAATTAAACCGCATTCATAGTTGCAAATGTTTTTTTTTTTTGAGAATTATGTTAAAACTTTCCGAACCTATAAATATGTCAAAACTTTCAGAACCTATAACTTTGTCAAAACTGAACCGATTTTCAAAAGGAAAGGCGTTTTAGTCGTGGCTCGATCTCAATAATTAAACCGCATTCATACAGTTGCAAATGTTTTTTTTTTCGAAATTTATGTTAAAACTTTCCGAACCTCTAGTCAAAACTTTCAGAACCTATAACTTTGTCAAAACTGAACCGATTTTCAAAAGGAAAGGCGTTTTAGTCGTGGCTCGGTGTCAATAATTAAATCGAAGTCATAGTTGGAAATGTTTTTTTTTCGAAATTCATGTCAAAACTTTCCGAACCTATAATTGTCAAAATTTCAACTGACTTGTCAAAACTTTCCGAACCTATAACTTTGTCAAAACTTTCCGAACCTATAACTTTGTCAAAACTGAACCGATTTTCAAAAGGAAAGGCGTTTTAGTCGTGGCTCGATCTCAATAATTAAACCGCATTCATAGTTGCAAATGTTTTTTTTTCGAAATTCATGTCAAAACTTTCCAAACCTATAACTATGTCAAAAATTTCCGAACCTATAACTTTGTCAAAACTGAACCGATTTTCAAAAGGAAAGGCG